>KK119487.1:418613-444075 GCA_000611955.2 Stegodyphus mimosarum
CTCAAAATCAAAAACAATCCTCTAGAAACACTGTAAATGAATGAATGTTGCTTCTCGAATACTCTTTTTTAAATATTAAAAGGTAAAAGGGCAACTTCCGCATTCCATCTCTTGAGGTTTCCGCTTTCAGAATGTTCTCTTTGGGATAAATGCATTTATTCAGAGAAAGTTCCAAAAACAATTCATAAAACGCTTTTCACCATTACCGTACATTAATAATCTTTGAATGGAAAGGGAATGGTAATTGTAGGCTGAACGAAAAGCAAAGAAAGTATTGTAATTATGAAATGGTAGATCGATTGAAAAAAAATGTGTGTAGTTTTTCTGCAGGCTTGAAACTTGAGACATGAAATCGAATAAATTGCTGGAAGAAGTGCTTTTTAAGTCCGTTATATATTTAACTTGAAACATGTCAAAAATTTAAGCCTGAAAAAAAAAGGATATTTACTTGAAAGATCTTGATATTCTTGGTAACTGCACCCGGAGAAAAACTGCATTTAAGCTGGGACGTTCTCAAGCAGCATTGTGTAGTTTACTCAAAAAAAAAAAGGAATTATAATTGATGAGTATGATAAAGATTACAAATGTCTCAAAACAGCACGAAAGAAGATGTAAAATTGAGAGACAATCAGCTAGAAACTTTTAGAAAAGTTTTCAAGCTATGAATAAAAAGAGTCCTATTTCCACAGCTCTTTTCATTATTAAAGCTAAGGAATTCGTTAAAATGTTAGGCGAGAATTTCGTACAAACTGACAGATGGCTCTCCATTCATAAAGAGAGAAATTTTCACTTTTCGTTAGAAACTGCATGAAGAAAAGGAATAGACAGATCGTCAATCGCTGAATAAAAGATGTTTTACATAGACTACTAAATAAATATGCCACATGAAATTTATAATACAAACGAAACCGGAGTGTGTTACAGAACATTACCTGAACACATATAAAAAGAGAAACAAAAGCTAATTTAAGAAACTGAAGGAGTGTATTGCTGTGTTAATAACATGCAATAGAGATCCAATAATTAAGGGAGCGCACTAGTTATTGACCAAAGCAGAAAATCTCGATGTTTGAAAAACTTTAAGAATTTACCTCTAACTTACCATAACGAAACGAATTCATGGATTACGAGCACTATTTTTATCTAATTTCTTTTGAAACTGGATAGCGAACTGAAAAATGAAGAAATTTAAGTTTCATTTTTATTAATTAATTTATTAAATTCAGTTTTATTAATTATATAACAGCACAACTCGCATACTTCTGACTTAATTGAATGACTCTTGAAAATTATAAGTGTCTCTTTCTGCAAATACAGCTTCTAACATTCAGCCTTTAAACCAGGGTATTGCAAAAGCTTTCAACTGTTATTTCAGAAAATGATGAAAAGAATTAAATTTTATAAAAATGCAAGCACTTTAAAGACGATGAGTAAGTCGATATCTCTGCTAGAGGTCATGCATATCACAGTCACTTGCAGAGAGTCAATCTCTGAAAACACAATTAGAAACTGCTTTTGAAAAAACCCGGCTTTTATGTCAAATAAGCCTCAGAAGAATTGCAAACTACAGCTAATGTTTCAGACATGAGCGAGGGAAGTTATGAAAATTAACTTTTAGATTATGTGTCAATTCTTAACAATATTGAGACAACATGTGTAAAAAACTGACTATGATGTTATAAAAAGTGTTAAAAAAACTGCAGAAACTAACAGAAAATTCATACAGAAAAAAGTGATGACATGCTACTATCAGTCACATCTAAAAACCACAATTGTAAATAAAATTAGAAACTTATTAATGAACAATACAAAACAAACTCGGATAAAACAATTTTTATTAAAAGTAAAACAAAAAACGTAATCATGAAAATATTTTTATAAAAAAATTTCAAAATTGCATGAATTTAATTTTAGCATTAATTTTTAATTATTATTTTAGGATTAATTATTAAATTAGTTGTTAGCTATTGTTTTATTGCAATACACAAATCGCCATCTATTAAATTCATTCTTAATAATTAAAATATATTTGGAACAAAAGCGGTTTTCATAAGCTGCAGGTACTGTATGTACTAAGTTCCAAAGTGCAGTAATTGCCTGCTATATTATTCCAAGCTTGTAATAAAATGTCGTTTTTTGTTAGTGAATCTACTTAATAATCCATCCTTTATAGTTCTTGTTTATTGGTTAACTAGAATTCTGTTGCTCTCTTATTCAAAACATAATTTTATGCTGTTTATACTTTAACACTAAAATGAACAGCATGAAAGGTTTATGAATGTTATGACTAAAAGGTTAAAAAAAGGCTTCCTAATTCATTATTAATTAAATGTATGCTATTATATACTATGTCTGACATTCACTGACCATATATACGCAATGTAATTTATAAAAGTAAATTGTTGTATTTACAATACCTATCCATCTTCTTACATACAATATGCAAAAGAGCCCAGATCATTTAAATTTACAAAAAGTTTTAAATTAGTGATATTCTTTTTCAAAATAATACACTATTTATTCACAGATGCATTTTAAATGGGTTCAAATTCCAACATATTTTAAGGTCCTATAAAGTCTTTGTATCAAGTTGTGTGTGTATGAAATAAGAACTTACCTTTGAATATTATTTATTAAGTTATATTCAAAAGTTTGAATCTTACACTGTATATCATTAAAGTTTTGTTTCTCTCTCAGGATTATATAACTGCCCTTGTTACTATACTTCAAAAAGAACAGATGAAAATGGATGTTCTTCATATTTGTTTAGTGTTGATTTAAAAACAAAAAAACCTAAAGAACATTGGATAAAACGTAGTACTTCCTTGATATTATGTACTAAATATTAATGCAATGCTAATAAAATAAAAGAAATGTTATACGTGCTACTCTGATATATGTTAGTATAATTTGATATATGTAGTACTTATTTCATTGCTTCTGAATACTTATTCATTCATTATATTTATCACTCACTTCTGACCATCGAGTGCATAGAACACTAACTGGACTCATGTGAATTAGTCACATAGAATTTTTCTATTATTATATATCAGAAATAGTCATATTTCATGGCAGTATATATAAGGATGTATTAGAATTCAGGAAAATTTAAAAGCTGCAAAATCATATTGGTTCAACATATTTACATGACCGGTAGTGTTGTGTTGGTGTCTGTTCATTTATAGCTGTACCTACTATTTACACTGTTTTTCAGGTAGTAAAAGGGAGTTTTACTTCAAATGTTATTTTATGTACTTCAAACGGTACTTTATTATTTTAATATAAGTAAACAATGTGAATTTTGCACTTTTTGTGTAACTAATGTGGTCATATACAAATATAGTTAAATAATTCTTATTTCACATATGCTGTTGTAAAAAATGTATATTTATACAATCAAGGCGTCACTTCAGAGCATGCGGAGGATGCCTTTAAATTTAAACCGAGAAAAAAATCATTATTGTTTTACTCTATCATATGATTAAATCCCTATGAACTGCTTTTAATCAGTAGCTATGCATAGAATCATTGATTTTAGAGTCAAGTTGTGTGGTTTTACTATTTAATCCGAAAGTTCTAACTTGAACCCCACTAACACTAACAAGCGAATAATCGCTTAAGGTGTGAACAGAACACGTAAGACTTAAAGAGGGTTTACAACCCTTTATTTTTCAGCATATTTACAATGAGTTCCTACTTGGAACTTTACACAAAGCCTCCACTCGGGCTTGAACTTAAAATAATAATAATTTAAACTAAAACTAGCTTAACTAAGCTATATGAAAAGTGTAGCCGAAGCTATCAGAGATCTAACTAGTTGGCCCCTAAGTATTAATTAAATCGGTGAAGCCAAGCAAGGGCCTAAGGTATGGCCGAGTGTAGCAATAGCTAAGAGAGACGTAGCAAAAGACAAACGCGCGCTAGTCAGGGAATGAGACTCTCTCTCGAAGTCGGTGAAGTATCGACTTAAATAGTACTTTTTCTCATTTGCATTAACTGCGTTTCTGAATTTACATTCTGGCAGGAAATTGTAAGCTGAAATTAGGATAAGATAGGAATTATTGTTTCCCGGGATTCAATTATTTTCGCTGTTAGCATCGCACATTTAATTGTATTTCCGTCTTCATCGATCTTAATCCTGGAAAGGGCATCTGCAACTACAGTTTCTTTCCCCAGCTGTATTTTATAATTAATTTACTCTTACAGTTTTAGTGTCCAACGTATGAGACCAGGCGAAAGATATTTTCCGGAGTATGGGCGACCATCTGCCGCGTGATCTGAATACACAGTTATTGGGGCACTCTCAAAGAACACCCGAAATTTTTGCACCGATTGTAGGACTGCGACAGTTTCCGGATCAGTTGCAGTATAATTTCGTTGAGTTTGTTTAAGCGTCTTGCTAAAAAAAGCTATCGGTTGCCCATTTTGAGAAAGAACTGCGCCAACTGCGTAGTCTGATGCGTCTGCTGCGATTTCTAAATTTCGATCCCCTTCTAGGAATTTAAGAACAGGGGAATTAATTAAGGCGTGTTTCAATGCTTCAAACGCCGTGTTCGCCTCCGCTGTCCATGTGAACCTAGTCCTTTTTCGTTTAAGCACCAACAAAGGTTCAACTATTTTAGAAAATCTTTAATGAATACTCTGTAACAGAAACACATCCCCAAGAAGGACGATAACTTCTTAGCCGTATTTGGCGGTGGATAACTTTTGATCGCTAAAATTTTCGAATTGTCAGTTTCTATACCGTTTTTCGAGATTTTACAGCCGAGGTACCTCAATTCCTTGGCGTCAAATTTGCACGTTCTAGGATTAACTTTAAGTCTCGCTTCATGTAATAATGTAAACACTTCCTCTAAATGTTTAATGTGTTCTTCTAGGGTTTCGCTTGTTACAATAATATCATCGAAATAAATTACAGTACTTTTTTCCAAAACTGGCCTAAAAACAATATCCATAACTTTTTTTAATGTAGCTGGAACTCCGCTTAAGCCAAACGGCCTTCTCAAAAAGGCATACACGCCTGACTTTGTGATAAACGCTGTCTTTTCGACATCCTCGGGTTTTACTGCAATTTGAAAACAGCCTGACTTCAGGTCTAAGGTTGTCATATACAATCTTAGAGAAAAAAAACCGCACCACGACGCACCGAGAAGACATAAAGCAAATTGGACACAAATTGATATGTATACAGGTTTCGGCGAAAAATGCAAAATTTTACATTTTGGCTGCCAATGAGTGAACGGTTGTCGTTACCGCGCATCTGATCTGCGCAACTGCTAAGATATTTAAGTGGAGAAATTACGATTCCAGGTCATAAATTCTTCACGAATTTCATTCCGTGTACTCTGGTAGACAGCAACTATGTCTCGCATACAGGTGCGCGAACGATATGCGCAGATGTCAGAATTTGAGAGAGTTCGTGTACTTGGACTCAAAGAAGCCGTTGGTCTTATCGGCGAATAGCTCGACATTTGAGCAGAAGCGATGCCACTATTAGACTATGTTGGCAGGAATGGGTGAACCATAACCGCACACAGCGTCAAGAAGGAAGCGGTAGGCCTAGAGAAACGATAGAACGTGAAGACAGAGCAATCATCAGAGCGGCACTCACAGCTCCAGATGCATCATTATCATCGATTGTACGTGCAACTAGTGCTTCAGTGACCGTAAGACCATTCATAAACGGCTCACAGAAAGGGGGCTGAGGTCACGGCGCCCATTGCGCCGACTGCCACTGACCTCTGTACAACATCAAGCCTGTTTGTAGTGGTGTCGGTCTCATTCGCACTGAAATGTCACTGACTGGAGTAGAATGGTCTTCAGTGATGAGTTCCGCTTTGAACTGAGCCCCGATAACCAGCAAAGGCGGGTCTGGAGACGCCCCGGGCAGAGGTAGGATACCAACCTGACTGTCTTCCGGCAGACAGGCCGAGAACCAGGAGTTATGGTCTAGGGTGCCATTTCATTTCATGGTAGGACCCCTTTGGTTGTCATCCGTCGACACCTTATAGCACAGCGGTACGACGACAAAGTTCTAAGGCCCGTTGTGTTGCCCTTCATGTCACGCTACCCTGGGCTTATATTTCAGCAAGATAATGTCCGCCCCCACATTGCACATGTTTCTACTGCTTTCCTTAGTGCTTCTCGAACATTACCTTGACCAGCAAGGTCGCCGGATCTCTTTCCTATTGAGCACGTTTGGAGCATTATGGGCAAGGCCCTCCAACCAGCTCGGGATGTTGACGATCTAACGCGCCAGTTGGACAGAATTTGTCACGATATCCCTCAGGACATCCGCAATCTCTATCAATCGATGCCAAGCCGAATAACTCCTTAGTATAAGGGCCAGAGGTGGACAAACGCGTTACTGACTTTTTCACTTTGTGAAGCTTTATCACTTCAATAAATCATCAAATTTTTCTCAAACTGCAATCATTTGTTTCTCTGTACATGTACATCACTTCCACCGATTTTCGTCCCATTCGGATAACTCCTTCTTGGTGCGCCTTTTTTTTTAATGGTCTAAGAGTGTATTTAGTTGACCGAATTTTTCTTATAATTTCATCTATCATCGGGAGGGGATATGTGGGGTATTTCGTTATGCTATTTAATTTTCGGTAATCTCCATGTGTTCGGATCTGCGGGTGTCCATTCTTCTTTCTTCATAAAACTACAGGACTAGCATAGGGGCTGGTACTTGGCGCAATAATTTTATCCTCGAGCATTTTCTTAATGTGTTGCTCCAGAATATCTTCCTTCACATGCTCGTACCTGTATGGCTTAGACCGAACTGGGGGCTCTTTACATGTATCGATGCTGTGTGAGACAATCTGGCAGAAGCCAGGTTTTTCATCGAATAACTGGGAAAAATTTCTTACCAATGTTTGAATCTTGTCTTTTTCTCCTTCTTCGAGGTGATTCAGGTCACGTTCTGGCATGGCGGATTGTTCAACTTCCATTTTATCCATCTTGACCTGTAAGGTAGAATCTTTAAAATTAATTTTTGCGCTAGTTGTGCGTAAGAAATCAACTCCCAATATCACTGCGGTTAGCAAATTCTTTGCCACGAGAAAGGTTATTTTCTGGACCTCGTTTTTTATTTGAACATGCAGCCCCACTTTTCCCAAGCAGACACATTGTTTGTCTTAGGCAACAATCACGCATTGTCCAGTTGTCTTAAACAGTCTGTAGCGACGAAAATGTTTTTTAAAAAAATCCTGCGACAGGAAGCTGCATTGAGCCCCGATATCCAGTAAGGAGGTCGTAGGGACGTCATTTAGTAGTATTTGGATTTCTGGCAAGGCCAAATTTTGGACGACTACCGTTTTCAGCTTGATCTCTGAAAGATTTACCTCCTCACACGGTGACTTCACCCTCTTCCTAATCACCGTGATTAGTTTAAATTCTTTCTTTCGCCCCCTTTGTCCAACTGCTTTTTTTCCCCACGCTTTGGTCTGACAGGCTTTCTTACTATCCGGCTTTTCTACCTTCCACTCTTGTACATAGGAATTCTGCTGAGCTTGAGGTTTCGTCTGAGGGTGAAACCTTGTGTACTGTGTTAAATTCTTCGCACGCGTATTTTCCGCCGTTCGCGTACTCTGAAATTTGACAACTAGTTCAAATAAGCTTTCCAGCGTTTGCGGGTTTCTAACTTCAAGAAAATCTTGAATTGATGGAAGCAACCGCAGCACAATTATTTCGATGATTTCGTTGTCGGGCCATTTCCCGTATAATAATTTGACAATGGGGATCTTCTTTAAGATAAAATCTGTTAATTCGTCAAAATTAGTTTGATATTTACTGAATAATTCTGATTCGAGTCTTGCGCGGTCTTTTACAACTGGAAATGCTTTAAATAGCGAATTTTTAAAATTCTCCCATGAATGCGTTTCGGATCCTGGATCCCCAACAAATTCTTGCCAATATTCTTGTATCAGCTGAGAGCTTGACCTTTTAAATTCGTCGTAGCGATGATTATTCTCTGTGGCTGGTTGACAGATATAATGTGAAATGTAACTCCAGCTGTTCCAGAAAGGTCAATACGGATCCTCTGCCGTCAAATGTTGCTGTTGGCTTCATCGCCGCTCTCATTGATTCCAAGATGAATCCATATCCCTCCATCGGGTTTGATTGTACCTGAGGGAACTAAAAGGTTGGAAGGGTCAACGAGAAATCTTGGCATGACCACTACCCAGAGGCATGATTCGTTAAGAACAATTTCGGGCGCTAAATGTGGGGTTTTACTATTTAATCCTAAAGTTCTAACTTAGCGTTCTAACTAAGTTTTGCTCCGGCTCGAAGGACCATGAAAAGTGGATGGAAAGTAGACACAGACGTTTGTTACTGCGTTTATTGGCCGTAAGAAGAACAAGTTGGTACAATAGGTATAGTTCGGCACTTGCAGGCGCCCTCTTGCAGAGAACAAATTCAAAATTTACATAAAGCGCGAACACAAAGCATATTACAAAAATAACAATTAAAGAAATGTTACATAAATTGAAGAAGTTTCTTAAAATGTATACCAGATTTATAATTATCATAAAAAAAACTAATTATTATTCATGCGTAACAAACAAATTTGAGTGATGCCTCGTTTTACTACTCTATGAGCTGTTCTGATCTATAGAATTCTAACAGAGTTGTCTGCGCCTTTAAACAAACCTTTCGATTCGACCTTCAACTCGAAGAAGTTCATTTCGATCTAAAAAGGGATATAAATTTCTTACCTGACTCAGCTTCAAGTCCTTGTTATGTTTTAAACAATTAATTTCATGCCTAAAAGTTGCATGTTGAACTAATTTAACTAAATGATTAGATGCACTTATTACTTCTTCTGTTGTTAACTTGCCCACTTGTAGATTCTTAGGACATTTGATATTATTTATAAATCTGCAAATATAACTAAAAATATGTACAAGTTTAGTAAAACTGTTACTAATATTTAAAAAATTATCAATGAAGTTATTAGTGGTGTTAGAAACTAAAACAAGATCATAATTAGTGTCTAGTTCATTGGAAAATTCATTATCAGTCGTGTTAATAGGTTCGTTAGAAGGTGGAATGTTCGAGTTTAAAAATGATGGGCCAGTCCCACACATAGAGTTCTGCAGAAGATTGGTCGCACTGGTTCCTCTAAATATAAAGTCAGCTGGATTGCTTTCTGAAGAAACATGTCTCCAATCATAGCCAGGACATAGCTTGTTGATTAGTTTAACTCGGTTGGACACAAAGGTCCAAAATCTCTCATGAGGAATTTTTATCCATGCCAACGTTGTCATAGAGTCCGACCACAGGTATACATGATGAAACTCAACTTGAATAAGGGAGATGACCTTTGAAGTTAGTCGAGCTAGTAGCAACGACACACATAATTCCAGCCTGGGTACTGTTAAGATTTTTATCGGAGATACTCTAGATTTGGAACATAAGTGTTGTTTGCCACTGTCCTTGGCTATTTTTTGAGCTTATGTAGATTGCTGCACCATAGGCACGTTCCGACGCATCACTGAATCCATGTAATTCAATCATTATGGGATTTGTAATGATTACATGCCCAGGAACCTTTACTTGATTTATAGCGGGAAGTTGGGTTAAAAAATTTAACCGTTCCTTCATATCACTGGGAGGAACTGGATCAGACCATTTTAATTTTTTTCTCCACATATTTTGTAGAAATATTTTTGCTCTTGTAATCACTGGACCAATTCGTCTGAGAGGATCAAACAGGCTTGCAATGGAACATAGAACATCCCTTTTTGTGAAACTTGCCTTTGATTCTATATTGACTTTAAAGGTTAAATTATCGGAATTACATGCCCAAAGCATGCCGAGAGTTTTCACAAGATGGGAATCTGAAGAAAAGTTATATTCAGTAGCCCTGTTGTCGTTTAACAAGTCTGGATAGTTTGAAACCCATTTATGTAACTGCATGCCACCCTTGTTCAGTAGATTTATTAATTCAAATTGCAAGGAAATTGTGTCCTCTAAATTTTCTGAACCTGATAAAATATCATCCAAGTAGACATGGGTAAGTAAAACTGCGGAAGCACGAGGAAATTACCTCTGCTCCTCCTCAGCTAAAGCCTTTAAAGTTCTAGTGGCCAAATACGGCACACAAGTTGTACTATATATAATTGTTTTCAGTCTGTAAGTTTCAACAGGTGAGCACGGACTTGATTTCCACAAAATCCTCTGAAGTTCTCTATCAGTTTCTTTGACAAAAATTTGCCTGTACATTTTAGTAATGTCTGTGCTAAATGCATATAAATGTGTTCGAAAACGAGCTACTATTGAAAATTGGTCTTGCTGCAGAGTTCCACCATTCAGTAATATGGAGTTGAGACTTACTCCATTTGCGTACGTAGCTGATGCACCAAACACTACACGAAGAGGGGTAGAAATGCTTTTTGGCCGGAACACTGCATGATGCTGTATATAATGATTTTCACTTCAGTTCTCGAAGTCTGAAGTAAATTTTTCCATATGATTTAACGCAAGATATTCATTCATCCATGAATGCCATATATAAAGCGGGCACAGTCTGATTTTTGTTCAGTTTTTTCCACAGCAAATTTAGACGTCTTTCCGCCATTGATTTAGCTTCTCCTAAACTAAAACGTTTGCCTTCCTTAAGGGTAATCTAACAATAAATTTTCCAGTGTCATCGCGCTTGTGAGTGGCACGAAAATGTTGCTCACAATATCCTCTTTCAAATGTTTGAAAATCGTCATTTGTATCAACTCCTGGAAAGGATTCAACCTCAAAGAATTTTTCGATAGAATGTTCTAAAGAATCTTCTTCAGAAATACAAGAAAGACCAGTAAAGTTGTAAGAAACTATTTTTTACAGTCCCTGTGACCAAATACCCAAAAACAGTGTTCTGAAACATAAATTATTATCGCGTGATTAGAATTTTTCTGCCTTGAGTAATTCAAAAAATACCTCACATCCTATAAGTAAATTGATTTTACTTGGAATGTAAAATGTAGGGTCAGTTAATTTTAATTCGCGAGGTATACAAATATTAGAAATGCCGATTTTCTTCACAGATGTTAATTCTGTGTAGCACAAGAAATGATAATGTTTTTGAAAAGTTACCTTCATCGTTAGAAAGTTTTG
The DNA here is from genome assembly GCA_000611955.2 of Stegodyphus mimosarum. Classification (NCBI taxonomy): domain Eukaryota; kingdom Metazoa; phylum Arthropoda; class Arachnida; order Araneae; family Eresidae; genus Stegodyphus; species Stegodyphus mimosarum. The sequence continues at coordinate 429,735 of KK119487.1, forward strand.
CTATTACCTTATTTTTAATGAAATGTTCTCCTCCGTTAATTCCTGAAACGCTGTTACTTTATTTTTAATAAAATATTCTCCTCCGTTAATTCCTGAAATAGAGGTATTAAATTTTTCTTTCTTTGATCCCAAAATATGAGCCACTTCTTGTGTACATATGGAAACAGAATTCCCGCTGTCTAAAACTACTTTTATTTTTTCGCCAAATGAATTCTCAATAAATAACATCGTAGTGCATAAAAGGCTGCTTGACAATAAACAACACTTACCCACGCCCGCAATTAATGAGGTGCCTGTAAATTTTTATTTTGATTGATTGGCGAAACCATATGTGATGACTCATCATTATGAGCGGGAACTAACTTCACGTTATTTATAACATCAGAATACGGAATCGAGGTACTAAGTGACGAGGGGTGATACTTATGAAGGAGTGAATGGTGATTAGATATTTTACAAACAATACAAAACACTCTTAGAATTACAATCATAAATAGAATAGCGCTTGCTTAAGCAATTATTAAAGTTTATTAGTTTTATCTATATCTAATCTGTCTGTTAATTTCATTTCTTTAAATTTATCACAGTGATATAATTTGTGATTACTTTGGCTTTTACAAGCTACACATATTTTAAATAAATCGTTAGAATTGACGATAAAGGTTTTCGACCGTTCCCAAATGTGCTAAGATAAAATGTTAGTGTTAACACTACTAAGAACTTGACACCTTCTTTCTAAAAATTGTAAAAAGTTATCAAAATCTGAGACTCCATTTCCTCTAACGTGAATTCAAACTGTTTTCTTGTTTCTCTGTCTATTTTTTCGATAACAGCATTTAATAACAAGGCATAAGAAAATTTATCGCTTTCGAAATCTAAAATTTTCAGCGATCTAAGATTTTTAGTTATATTATCTAGCAAGTTTCGAAGTTCCTTGGCTGACTCATGTTTGGTAGATTGAAGATTGAGAATGTTTTTAATGTGACAGTTAACAATAATTCTTTTGTTTTCATACCTTTGCTTTAGAGCCTTGAATAAGGAATAGTAAATACCATTTAAGGTTTCTATAATTTTTGCTAAAATAATTTGTTTTCTATAATTTCTTCTCCTTTTAGTGACCTACGTAGATAATGAAGGTTTTCATTTTCAGAAAGCTCTGAATTTTCCTCAATTGGATTTTAAACAAGTTCCACTCCTCAAATTTTCCAGTGAAAAAAGGAAGAGGGATTTTTGGAAGTTTTATTGACATTAACTGATCGTTATTGCTTGAATTCAAATAAGTAAAACTGTCAGTGTTTTAATTTAGATAGTCAGAATTATTTTCACTAATTTTAAGCTTATTAATCAAAGTTTTTAGACTTACCTTTGAATTTTGCAAGTCTTCGTCTCTCTGCGACAGCACTTTTTCAATTTCTCCAAAATCTTCTTCATTGACGGTTTTGTAATATTCTTCCTTTAGAGCATCGAATTTTTTTTTTTTTTTTTTTTTTTTTTTTTTTTTGAAGTTTCGAAATCACATCCAACTGAGCTTGTAGCTCGGCGATATTTTTATTATTCTCTCATATAGTAATCTTCTTTAACTGTCCTTTTATATTCCCACGTTTGCGATTCAGAATTGTAATTGCTGATTCAGTCGCCATTGTTCTTACGATTGAAACTGTTTAATTTAATGCAATGGTTTAGACCTCCATGTCGCTAGGACCAAAACGTACGGAGGTTGCGTACTTAATTTAGAATTATAAAACAGCGGACTGCATTTTGTTTACTAGGAATTTATTAAAACTCCGCTAGTTGCTGGAGCTTAAGCAGATACACAGATGCTATTGATACATCCACCAGGCTAGAGGGCGCTGCGATACACATTATGTAACACTAATGACAACGCAGTAGCGAAGTAAAGCACTGCAGTTTTACATAATTTCTGAGTAAGCAATTCGTACGAATTCAAATATACTTGTATTCCATACTAATATTTAATTTGAAATTAATATAGATAATTAGATTTTGTAGTGTTGTTTACGTGAAATGAGATAGGATCACGTGACATGAACCGGCGAATCAGAGTGTTGAACACTGCCAAAAAAAAGGGGGGTAGTTCTATACCACCCGATCTATTGCACCGGTTGACGAAATTCAGCTTGCGTTTTTCATATCTCGAAAGCGCGACTTAGGATGTGTATTAGATTTATATATAGCATTATTCTAATGTAGGTAATTTGACACAAAATCGGACTTTTTCAGAAATGACATGCCATTTTTTTTTCCATATTTCGATTTTACGACTCAAATTATGACAAACTGCCAAGTTTTGTAAACATCGCAAGAGTAGTTTTTTAAAAATTAGCTCTCAAAATTTTAGCTCCTCAATGTTAATTGAATTTGCTATATATTTATTAATATCTTTGTTTTTATTAAAATTATCTTTTTTTTTATTTCATATTTCGAAATTTAGGTTTATTCCAAATAAATTTCGCCCATTTTTTATGATTTATTTTTAAAATTTGTATTTTAAATAATATTTATAAATTCTTCGAAAACAATTTTGAATTACAAACTATGAAATTTTTGCCATCATCCTCAAGTAGATGAATTTCTAAGCATACCTGCAAAAAATAATTAGTTTTTATTCAAAATTTCCTAATATATACGTTAATTTACGTTTTGAAATCTGGCGTATTTATTATAAGCGATAATAACGAAAATGTGGTTTACCCACTCTGTTACAATTATTTTAAAGTGTGAAAGATTACTTTTTTTCCGCTCGTGGACAATGCAAAAAAGGAAAGGAAAATAGGTTGCTATAAATTAAGGGGTTAGCCAAATAAATTATTCTTGGCGCAAACTAAAAAAATCCGCCAGGATAAATTTTTAAATTTCTCCGTAGATTTTTCACCAAAAATTACAAATTTATTATCTAGGCATAATTTTACTCGTAGAATCGAAATATAGAAAAAAAAAATTACGTTATTTCAGAAAAAGTCCGATTTTGTGTCAACATGTCTATGTTAGAACAATGCTATGTATAAATGTAATATATATCCTAAGTTGCGCTTCTGAGACATGAAAAACGCAATTTGAATTTTGTCAATCGGCCCAGTAGAACAGGAGATATAGAACTGCCTCCCTTTTTTTATCGCAGTGTACCATGAAAGCATAGTAAATTCTTAAATTAACCGTCTTTTTCCTAATACGTCAAAAATGGATGAAAAACCAATGAAAATTTAGGATTTGCCCAGAACAGAGGAAAAATCTGTCAGATTCTTTCAAAAGAAACGCGTTTTCCCTAAAATATCTACTTGTGATAATAATCATGAAATGAAATTGTATTTCGGAGGTGAAATTCAGTGCTTCTGCAACCGTTCAAATTGTCGCAGTAAAAAAAGTGTACGGAAAGGACATGGTTTGAGTCACCAAAAGTTTCTTGAAGTGTGTGAATTTCATTTATGGTTGGAGCGAAGAATTAATTTCAGTTAAATGGTGTGAAAAGCAGTTGGAAATCAGTCACGGAACAGTTGTGGACTGAAATAACTAACTACACGCGTGAGGTTTGCGTGGATCCTGTGCTTAAACGACGACAACGGAAAATGGGACGACATGGTATGATCGTCGAAGTGTGGATGAATATATGTTCACGAAGCCCAAAAAACAATGCAGAACGAATTCTACCACAACAATAGATCTTTGGTGGAGTTTGCCGTGAAAGAAACGAGTGTTTCCTTGTGAAGGTGCCAAACTGATCCATGAGTATTATCTTAGAAGCAATTATGGAAAATATCGAAAAAGGAAATACAATATATTCCATTTCATTAAAATCGTATTGCACTGAAAAACTGGAAGAGGAAAGTTTCGAACATTTCAAAGTGAACCACAAATACAATTTTGTCGATCGGGAAACTGGAACGCACGCACAGAAAACAGAAAGACTGTGGGATAGCGCCAAATGGCGAAATAAGAAACACAGAGGTACGGTACGTCATCATCTGGAAAGTTCCCTCGCGGAATTTATGTGGAGAAGGGAAACGAAAGACCCACTTGAAAAAAATTTTAATGATATTACAACGTTTATGCCTCCACAGTAAAAAAAAAATTCTTAGAATTAACACTTGCTAGCATTTTTTATGTGTATTGTCGCCAATAAAGTCTACTTGGCGAGATTTGCGCCGGCGAAATGGAAATGTACCCTTTAATCACATGACTTCCATTAATTTCGAGAAATGGAAGGTATTATATATTTCCCAGCAGCCGGAGGCCCGGAGAGAGCATTAGTTCTCGGTTTTTAGTTCAGAACTTACCTCGGGGATCACGTGAGCTTCGCTCTTTGCATTGCGTTGGGTTTAACATTATTAGTAGTTGAAATGGTAACTACTGATTGTGCTCTGTCCGGCTGAGAAGAGCTGTACGAGTACTTTTGCGGGAAGTTCCAGAACTGTATAGTGTTTCTTTTGCGAAAATAAATTTTATCAAGCTATCAATAGGTTCTGTGTGCATTTAATCCATTATGAAACCGTATGCACACAACAATATCTACAAATATTATTTGCGCTTACATAGAGAGAGAAAGGCAATTCAAATTCTTCTTACAAAAACTTTTATTGATGATTTTTTCCTAGAAGATGGGGAGCAGGATAAAACCCAAGTTTAGGAAAGACACAATTGAATGAAAAGTTATGAATGCAACAAATATCTTGAAAAAAAAAAAAAACTAATTTACACAGGAATTAAAAAAGTTAAAATCTTAAAACATTCCTATACGATTTAGTTGAAATGAAAAATTTCACTTGATACTTTTTACATTATTTTTCTCTGTATTTTCTGATGAACTCATTTACATCAAATTTTCTTTGACAGCCTTTAAAGTTCATATATCGTATTTTTCCAAAAACAGCACGTTCAGCCCAGCCCTGATCATGGATGCCACATATAGACCACATACAACCTATAAGTTTTAAGAAAAATTAGTTACATAAATAAATTTTCAAAAGAAAAATTTGAAAATTTTTTCAAAAAACTATCAAAATTTAAATCCACAGTTTCTACATATTTATTTATTTATCTTAGGGTGTTTACACAGATATTTACAAAATAAGATTTCTTAATTATATTATTGTTATATCTTTAACATTAATGACTATATAAAATATCTTACTGCTGCTTAAGAATTGAATAATTATTTTGATATCATTTAGTATAACGTTACTTTTCATTTTTAAGTAATATGAGTAGTTACACATCATAATCAACACCATAGGCAACCATTTTTAAAAAATAAATGCGGCATTTTAATTCCTTTAAGAAACTTATAATAAATAAAATTAAATAACATTCAAGATTTTCATGTCTTGGGATATAAGTTGCTGGTGCTGTTAAGTGCAAATATAATAAGCCGTGATTATATGGCTTGCCCAATAGATAGTGGATTATCAAATCCAAAAATAAAGCTACATTGTTTTTGTTCATCTCAAAATGTTTACAAAGCAGCAGTGTATGTGAAATTCCATTGTTTGAATAGCTTCTGGAGCAATCTTAGTAACCGCCAAGAGTGGCTCCTCTCAAAAAATTATCTTTAGTAAGTCTCAAACTCACGGCAGCAGTATTAGGTACAGTCCATATGCATTTTCCTCAAGCAAAAATTTATTTGTGGGCATTCTCTCATTGTACTTCACTGGATAACGAACTCACGACGGTAATACTTGCACAGAATTGCATTTCGGAACTTCAAGATAAAACATCATCAAGTATGTGGCTTCATTGCCCTGGATTAGATAATCCTGATGACAAAATCATGCGTGATGTTACAGGAAGCGAGCTTGTAGTAGATTGAACGTAGTGCCATGCACTACCATGGCTACATCAATGAAATAAATTGGCCCAAAATTAACTAAGATTGTAACATAACGGATACTGTTGAAGAGAAAGTTATGACTCAAGTTACCGACAGAGCTCAATCTTTACAACCTGTGTTAAAGATATAGAAATTTGGTGACTTGGGTAAACTTTTAAGAGTAATGCCATATATATTTAGATTCATTAACAATTTAAAGTAAAAAAATACAGTGATTGGTCCTGTGACCAGAAATGAAATATGTAATGCTATGTGTCATTGGCTTAAGTGCAGAACTGAATGATGCTAAATGTAAAAACAATTGTATCAGAATTCGAAATTGTTTTGCAGAACTGAATGATGTTAACTGTAAAAACAATTGTATCAGAATTCCAAATTGTTTGGGTTAAATATAAAAAAAAGAATGAAAGGGGATTGCTTAAGATTTGGGAGTAGATTAGTATAATCGTCATTAGATGTTGATGAAACTCATCCTATAATATTGCCAAATAATTGTTTTTATCATTTAATCCCTTTTACTGTCATGAAAAGATTCTTCATAATGGTGTAAAGAAGGGAAATTTTGAATTTTAAAAACTGGACATTTTATAAAATTTGCATTATATGATTGTATATTTTGTAAAAAATATAATACTACAGTTAGTCACAAGATATCGGCTCCTCTTTCTGCTGACCATAGTTAAGCCATTTGAGATAAGTGAGGTAGATTTTGCTGGACCTTTGTAGTTAAAAGATGGCATATAAGTTTATAGTTCATTGTTTATTTGCGCAATGATTCGAGTCTTTTTAGAACTGGTACCAAAGTTAAGTACAGAGTACTTTATTCTAGCACTGGGTAGATATTTTACGTGTAGAGGTATTTATTCTGACAATGCTAAAACCTTAAACCTGCATATCGTGAATTAAAGTATTTATATAAATTGTGTAATGATCAGAAAGTTCTAAATTTTCTAGCGAAAAATGATTGTGAGTGGAAATTTATTGTAGAAGGTGTTCCTTGGTGCGGCGGATTTTGAGAACATTTCGTAAGATATGTAAAAACTTACTTAAAACGTATCTTAGGTAAAGCTTTCTAATTTTATGAAGAACTGTATACTATTTTAGTTGCAGTTAAAGCTGTTATTAATGCTATACCTATAACCTACGTATTCAACGAACCTGATCCTCTTTCACCATCTCATTTTATAATAGTAAGTAGATAAACTATTTTACCTTCACCAGAATCTAAATTAGTATCCACAAGATTTCAATTGAAATATGGAAACGAGCAGTTAATATTACAGCATTTTTGGAAAAGGTTTTATAAAGAATATTTGCTAGAACTAATATCAATTGTGCTTTCAAAAACTACACAAAATTCTCCCACATTTAAAATTATGATGTTGTACTTATATGAGAAGATAATGAAAAATGCTGTAATTGGAAGTTAGGTAGGATTAAAGAATTATTTTATGTAAGAGATGGTAGAATTAGATCTTGTATAATTCAATTGGATAAAGGTGTTGTTTGAAGACCAATTGAAGGATTTTATAATCTTGAAATTTACTTAAACTGATGCATTTGTTACAAATGAATGGGAGAGGGAGTGTTAAAATATAATAAGTTGTGATTATGTAGTTTGACAATATATGGAAATAATGTTTTCGTCTGAAAAGGAAAAACTCTGATGTTATATTTGTATATATGTGATCTTTGACGTTTGTCGTTAAAATAAACGTGCACAGAAGAATGCTGTCAATTTTTTATTTTAAATCCAGTCCGATTTAATACAGACATATACATTTTGTACACTAAGCTCAGATGATCTTTGGAGAAACTCTACCAACATCTGCAGAAATCAATACAAAATATCTTGTAAAAACATGAAAAGAGCGTTCAGTTAAAGTTGCAAAGACTCTCACATCTGGATTATAGGTTACTCACGCCAACAATGCAAGTCAACAAATTAGAGGCAGTTAACGTATGAAAGGGATAGCTGCAAACTAAATTAGTTTTAGTTTATAACTCTACTGGTAATGTACCTAATAGCTCTATCCTGGAAAATGCTCCTCATAGAAACACCATAATTGTTGGAGACTTCAACTGCCAATCTTGCAGATGGGGTTACTAGCAATTAAACCCTTCTGGTAGGTCACTGGAGGACTTCCTTGACTCTTCTGTTCTTGATCTTCACCAGTCAAAAGGACATACTTTTCTTTCTTTTAAATGAGAAAAGACAAACTCTGATCTTGTCTTCTCAGACTTTAATTTGTCAACAAAAATTACATTTGACCTTCTGGAGTTCTGTAGTAGATATGGACATAAGATCGTGAAGATAACTCGCACCCTTGGTTCCCAGCGCTTTTATACTGATAGAGATCCTTTTCCTAGATGGAATCTAAAAAAGGCTGATTACCCAAAGTACACTCATTTGACTGACAAACTTCTTGATGTGAATACACTTGACTCTTCAAACCCGGATAAAAGTAGTGACTTTATCACAGAGGCTATTCGTGTTTGTAGCCCAAGAATTAATTCCTAGAGGAAAAATGAGAAATTATAAAAACTTCTAGTCTGGTGAGTTATCTGAACTGAAAAAAAAAAAAAAAAAAAAACCTGATGATGCCCGTTTACAAGCTGAGCTTAGAAAGTATTTCTCCCGCCTTCTTAACATGCCTTCGTGGTGTAACCGTCAGCACGCTCGGCGCGTATTCGAAAGGTCCGAATTTCGAGTCGCGGCAAGGGTGTTGCTCATCTTAAACGGGAAATATATACGGTATTCGCCCCGCCTTCTTATCATGTCTTTGTAGTGTAATGGTCAGCACACTCGGCGCGCATTCGAGAGGTCCGAAGTTTGAGTCCTGGTGAGGGCATCACTCATTTTCCCTGTCTCCTGCTTCGAAATAACCTAATGCCTCTACAAGCTTCTGGGTGACTTAAAATCAAATGCAACTCTTCGTCGTTCATAGGCAGTCCTTAAGATAGTTATTAAAGAAGCAAAAAGAAAGCGTTTTAAAGATTGTGTTTCGGCTTTGGACTTCGGATGACATAGTGTCTGGGCTCATTGTTTTCTCTCTTTTTTAAAAAATGAAATAAAAACCTTTGGTTAGAAATGGAAGATCTTATTATACCAACAGAGAAAAAGGCCTTAGCCTTTGCCAAATTTTATGCCTCAATGTGCAGACTTCCCTGTAAAAAAAAAACGAACTAGACTTCCTTACCACCTGGATGTCTTGGCTATGACGACGAACTTATTTTTAAGAGTGATTTTACTCTTCACGAACTCCACAGAGCTATGTATGAGACAAAAATGGGTAAATGCCCTGGGCCTGATGATTTGCCCAGTGAACTTTTCATTAAACTGGGTAAAAAGGTCAAACAGACTCACTTTTCATAACATTACTTGGAAATTGTATGTTCCCTCAGAGTGGAAAAAGGCTACAATAATCCCTCTCCTGAAAACTGAAAAGCTAACTGCAGTCCTTCCAGCTACAGACCAATTTCCTTAACAAGCAGTTCTTGTAAATTAATGGAAAGAATGATAACTAATAGGCTAAACTTCTATCTGGAGGATAAATAATATTCTCTCGCGTCTTCAGGTTAATTTCCGAAGGAAAGTAATATTATGGAACAGGCAGCATGCTTTTCACAATGTATTAATGATGGATTTCATAAAAACAATCCGCACTTATTGTCTATGTAGATCTTAAAAATGCCTATGATAAGAACTGGTGTAAAAACTGGTTGAGGAGATGATCTTGGCCGGTGTCAGGGGAAATAGGATAAATTGTCTTAAATCAATAATTTCCCAACGAATAGCCAGAGTTAAATATCAATCCTCTTTATCCAGCTATGTTCTCCAAAACGGGCTCCCCCAAGGAGCTGTAATTAGTAGTACCATGTTTAATATCATGATTAATTAAGTGATTACTAATTTGTTGGAGGCACAAGGCATCAAATGCCTAGCATTTGCCGATGACATGGTTATCTACACTACAGGAAGCGACATTACTGCTTTTAATAAGTCTATAAATGATGCCTCTATAAATGACCTTGGAGACTTGTTGCAATGAAAATCTTGTAACTGTTAACCCTGGAAAGGCAGTCCCAAATCAACGTTTCCTATGGTGGTCAAGCTTTAATTCAAGTGGGCGTTTTTCACTACCCTGGCGTCTTCTTTGATAGTAAGCTCTTGTGAAAAAGACAAGATGAGATGGCTAACAGGGGAAATAACAGACTCAAACTTTTAAAAAGATTGTCTGGCATCACTTGGGATTCCTTGACTGATGTCCTTTTGACCACATATAAAATTTATATCAGGCCTGTTTTGAAGTATGGAAGTGAACTTCTAGCCACTGCCTCTAGTACCTGTCAAGAAGATACTGATGTGACGCAAAGTAAGTTACTTAGGATTATTACTGGTGAAGCTGGTCTTGTTCCACTCCAATCAGGGCCATAGAGATTGACACTGGCATCGAGCCTTTAAAATTTAGAGGAGAAAAGCAGCCTTTAAAACTTCATAAGTGTAAATTGAATTTGCAACATTGGTAACAGTACTCCCCTGCCACTCCTAGACTAAAAATGCAAATCATTTATCTCTTGTGTTGAGGAACTCTGTACCCTATATAACATCATGCCTACTTTACTCCACCCTTTCCAATTTGGTCTCTCTCCTCCTACTATTAGAGCTCCTATTTATAATCTTGCCAACGGTATGCCTGACAAGTTCCTTATGCTCTTAAAGCTTTTTCCTTAGAATTTATAGATACAAACTACCCTAGCTCTGAGTGGATCCACATTTATACTGATGGCTCTGCATATGAAGAAAATACTGATGCCGGATTGTACTGCGAAGAATATTTTGAGGAATCCTATGCTGTTGGTCTTAATGCCCCTAACTTCGATGCAGAGATTTTTGTCATGGGAAAAGCAAATTTAAAATATTCTTGGACTTGATACTAATGTTAGCAAGACAGTTATATTTGTTGACTCCCGGCCTGCCATTATAGCAGCTGTCTCTTATATACCCAGTGATTACTTTCCTGTTGAAGAGACTAAGATAAATGTATCCAAAGCAATTGCCTCTGGCTGGAAGCTTGTTTTTCAGTGGATCCCCAGCCACCGTGAGTGTCTGGAAACGAAAAAGGCTGATTTTTTTTGTCTAAAAATGTCTGTAAGCTACCCCAGCCACATTTTCCTCTATCCAACTATCAGTTTATTCCGATGTAAATAGGAAAGTGAACCAACTCTTAAAACAAAAGTTTAAACTCCTTTCAACTGATAAAGTGTGAAATACTCTTGTATTTTCGCCTATACAAATGGACATGCCCCATGCAGTTTTTACGGCAAATTTTCGAATCTCGACAGGACATAACTTCGTAAACAAACATTTGCACCGCATTCGTGTAATTGCTGATGATGTCTGTCCTCTTTGTCTGTCAGATGAAAACATGGACTTTCTTGATCTGACAACTTTACACTTGATTTTATGACTTTTAGTTCTGACAACATTATGAAGGCTAAATTTTATTAGGCTGCCAGAAGTCTCACAGTAGATATCGCTACAGACTGATGCAAGGGGAAAAAATATTTGGATTATACTTTGAATTTAATAAAAATTTGGCTTTGGCAAATCCATCAAAATTATCTCTCATAGCTTTCAACACCTTCCACTCCTCCTCCTCCTTACACTTCTTCTTTCAAATTCTCAATCACATCCGGTAAGTCTTTATAGCTATGCACCACGAAAAACTCTAACTGTAAGTCTTTGTAATTAAACATTTGTTGAGCATGTTTGATGGCTGGCTGCTCTTTTTCTTGAATTTCGGGTACAGGGCTGTTCGCACATTCATTAGACTGCTTTCCTATTTAAAAACAATTGTATGTTTGGAAAAATTTTTTTAACTGCAGCTATATTTTCCAAAGTATAAATTATCATCTGCTACTTGACAATTGCATTTTTATGCAAAATGCCACTTTTTAAGAAGCAATTGACAGAAGGCTATATTTGTGCTCTTTCCGAAGAAAATTATTCGTATTTAGCTATCAAAAAATGCTCATGCCATGATATTTCAGAAGCCATGATTTTTCAGTAGCTAAAGCAATGATAGATAATACTGTCAATAAGAAAGTGGGGCGTCAAAGTTCAAAGGCTTCAAGAAGAAAAATTGTTCAAAATGCACATCCAAGAAAAAAAATGGAATGTTTCAAATGTTGCAAAGGTAAGAACTTTGATGTAAAAAGAAAATCTGCGAAGTCACAGGACAGTTGCATAATCATTAAATGCTAGTGTCAACTTAAGCAAAGTGATTAATGCTGTTTTGAATCTTAAAAAGGCAAAAAAACGTATGTGCATCGTCTTTCTCCACGGCATATCGCCGAAAGCAGAACGCGCTGAAAAATTCTCTATGAGAAATAATTATTCGGACAAAAAATGATAAAATGCTGTCACAATAGATGAATCTTGGGTATATTTAAAAGACCACAATAAAAAAGATCCATTTATTATCACCAAAGAAAAGAAAAAAATCTTCGAACATGGTTCAAAGAATCTAAAAAGTTTTTCAAAGGATTTATGATTGTTGCTAGTTTTTGATATCATGACAAATAAAAACTACAGAGACTGCAGAAAACTGTTAAGGTCAATTCTCCATATTATCAATAAAATATTTTATACCCAAATTTCAAATATGAGATACCTTCTCTTTACCCACAGTGCCCTCATTCAGTAGAATTACATCAAGACAAAACAAGCAGCTACACATGAAAATCCACTGTCCATTTCTTGGAAAAAAATGGAACAAGAAACGTGTATCAAGGACATTACCCTTCACTCATACCCCTACTAAATCTTCTGATCTATCATCCGCAGATTTTTGCGCTTTTGGAGTTCTAGAAAGCTAATTACCAAGCTATTTAATAATAAGAAAGCTAATTACTTATCAGTAAGCATAAACGTCGACCTACAAACCTCCTTGGACTTAAAAAGTTGTTCAAGAGGAATGGGATAAAATACCTCTTTTAATATTAAAAAAGGAAATTATGTCTTGGAAATTATGGTGTAGAGAGATAGTGAAGAATAAGGGTTATCAAACGGAACATTTAAAACACAAAACATTTACGTAAAATATTTTTGTAAATACAATGAAAATTGTCTAAAAAAAGTGCAAACAGCCTCATTAAATATAAAGCATCTGATTTTGCAAAATTTTTAATACAAGAACAAATCTAATTCAAGCACCTCACCAGATAACAATGAAGAATTATAGTTGATGGAGTTCAGTGACTTGTTCAGTCTAAATAACATGGTTGCAAGGTATTTTATGCTTATTAGCCAATTATTATGATTTAACCCCCTTTCCATCATTCTCACAAGAATACAAATTAATTATTTGTGTACCTAAGTCGAGGGTTTTGAATACTTCAGTATTAGAGCTTTTAGCAACAGTTTACATACTAACACCAGCTCCGCCAGAGATTATTCTGACTTTAGCCATTTTGCTAGCTGATGTTAAAAATATGCCATTAAAATATTTGAGCCAGCTTAAATAGACCGTTTTGTGTTGTCTAAAACTATATTACTTGAATTTAAGTTTTAAGTTATTTTAAATACCAGCAAGTGATGGAATTTTGTTTGTAAGCATAAGTAGTGCCTTCTGTCGAATTTAAAGAGTTAATAAAAAAGTTACATTAACTTTCTCAGGACTCAATCATCTTAATTCAGACTGAAGCATTAACTCACTTGCCAGTAAAAAGTCTAAAGGACATTGATTTAAAATTCTAAATAAATAAAACCCTAGACGGTTATGCATGGGATACATGGTTTTCAGATGCTGGAAAGCTGAAATATTGGCTGCTCGCTACGAGCCTTTCTCAAACTTTATCCTTTTCAGCCACAATTTGATGGAAGAATTACTGAATGATTGCATTACTGTACATAGCATTTGTCAGTTTGGTACATTTTAATGAGTCAAGATTTGCCTGTTCCTTAGACACTGAAAACATCTGTGTCTGTACCTTGAACATCAATAGAATTGTTCAACATGAATCTGGCTTCTTGCTTGCCAAAATCCTCATTTATTTCCCTTAAAACAACATTCTCACAAATAAGCTTTATGTAACTTTTTCTCAAACTACTCTTAACCAATACTGACTTTTTTGGATACTTTTTATGAAATTACTTGAATGCCAAATTATTTATTTCATAGCTTAGAATTCCTGACTGGACTAATATCATGGTAAAAAAAGCGGCACTGAACTCAGTGGATGAACTCAGATTTTTCAGTTCCTGGAATTAACATACGTGACAAAGAGATTTGCTTTGCATTTTCTTTTACAATATTTACCTACATTACCTCAGGAATAATTGGAGCTGTGGTAAAATTCATATGAGATTAAAAAAAGTAACAGTTGCTAAAAACTGTCCACCCTAAAAAAAAAGTGCTTGATTTCCTTTATTCGGTTCCCTGATATACGGTACTTCAAATTGTCACTGTAAAAACATTGTTTTATGAAATTTGC
>KK119487.1:444137-456341 GCA_000611955.2 Stegodyphus mimosarum
TAGATTAATATTTTGGTAAATATGGATAAATTTCAACCACAGATTAACAGTGGTTTTACAGAAATGCTTTAAGCATTCAAAGGAAATCTGAACAGGTTCTTCTTCAAGAAACAAAATAATTTTGTAGAAATACAATACTTAAATAACTTCTTCGAAAAACAAATAACACTGAGCCATTTTTCTGGAAATATATTAATTAAATGTATAAAATGACAAGAAAGTAACACTATCATCTATTAAGCAATTAAGAAATTCTCAGTGCATCATCTACACTTATCAGTATTTAATAACTTTTTCCCAATCCCATTCTTTCTCTTTTAAATAGCTTAAAAGCCTTATTTTATTACCTTCAAGCCTGTCTTTTCTATTCTACTCAACAGATGCAGCAATAGATGGATTGCTTTTTTTATTATGTATTTATTTTTCTGTTTAAGTAACAGCATAATGGTGTAGAATATTCACTCCCCTCAAAGATGAATAAATATGCCTTGTTTGAAATTATCTGGTTGTAATGAAAGTTTTCCACTAAAAAACGTTCTTAATAAAGTTAGGAAACAAAACCATGAAAGCAATACCTTTAGTGCGGGTAGTAATCAGCACCCAAATATATGAATTTCTGCCATTGTTTTGGTAGTTTTTCAAAGTCTTCAGTCCAGAAACTTGGTGGCCGCAAGTCCGAAAACAGATCAACCTCATTTCGGACATCCTCTCCAGAATGGAAGATAGCACCAGCAAGATGTAGCTGCAGGTGTGAAAAAAAGTAGAAGTCCAAAGGAGCGATGTTGGGGCTATATAGTGGGTGTAACAATCCCATTTGAGTCTATACAGCTGGTGAATGCAGACACCTTGACGGATTTTTCTGCATTACCTTGACGGAATATTAACTTTTTGCACCAGAACTCAGTTTGACATTTTTCCTTGATAACAGCATCAACAAGGACTAGCACCTCGTTGTACACCTTACTGTCAAGGATTTCACCTTTTTCCAGATAATCTTTGACGATAATACCATGGCAATCCATTTCATACACCTTGTACTTAATGATAACGATTTCAGACACCTTAATGATAACGATATTTTTTTACAAATTTCACTACACAGTGTTCTAAAACAAGTCTTCTTTCTTTCAAATGCTAAAAATCATTTGACAAAATATGATTAAACATGCCAATGTCAACTGTTTGTGCAGATGATATTTGCAATGACGGGAAACTTTAGTTAAAACCTGATATAAATTATATGTATGCTTTTCTTCTATAATATATTGAATTACTTTAATAAATTATAATAAGAAAAAGATAAACTTTATAAAAGAGTATAGGGGATATGTCTTCTAAAGTAAGCATCTTGTTCAGTTTAATTGTGTTCTTAGTGAGAAACTTTAAATTTTAAAGATTATTTGCTTTTTAACAGGATTCTTTTGGTTTAAGTGGACTAATACCTATATTTTGATTGAGTATCAATTGTGAATTATGATTTGAATCTAGCAAATAATTTGATGCTTACTTAGAAGTAAGATGAAGCACTCTCTCTTATTTTAATTGTTGTTAATTGATGGTAGATTGGTTTATCCCCATTGATAAGTCGATTAATCTGCTATCAATAACAATAATTGGCTTTTCAGTACTTAAATAAGTTTTTACTTTCAATTTTGGCATTTTTGAGATTAAGTTTTTCATTCACTGTTTTTACAGCAAAGGAGGACTAGAAAATTCTTTTTTAAATCCTTTCAAAATTTTGACAAATACCTTTTCGATGATGATTTTAAATTGAATTTCTATTCCTTGGAGATGGTATATGGAAAGTTTTCTTATTATAATTTATTGTGAATTATTGGTTTATTATTACTTTGCAGCTTTAGCGCAAGTCTTGGGCTTATTAATTTACTTTTAATTACTTTTATATTGAATTACTTTAAAATGCATACATTTCTGTAAAACCAATGGCAGCATAAGGGTAAATTCACCTTATTTTAAATTTTAAATTGATGTGCTTCTCTTCCTTCTATTAATTTCTCCCTAACTAAAGAACACAACACATTTAACAAAAAATTAGCATTTCTTAAACATTAGTCACATGATTTTAAGATATTTAATTAATTAAGATTAAATAAGAAAAAAAATTTAAACATTTTACACATATGCTATATTTCTGCTAGTCTTGTTTTACCACTAACATTTTCTTCCATGTCTGAAAGTTTATTAATTTATAATACTAACATATTAGATTCCAGTTTTTTACAACGTTAATTAAGTACAATTATTACTTACCCACATAACCATTTGGATCACGCCCATCCAACGAATATTTATCATTGAGATATATCGCTATCTCCAGTGCTTCTTCAGGACTTTGAGTCCACTCTAAAATTTTCTTTGCCCAATACATCCGCAAGAATCCATGCATTTTTCCTTCCACAATCAATTGCCTCTGTAATACCAGTATAAGATTTCAGTGGTCTCAGATCAATTTTATCAACTCATTAAATTCAATATGTTGCAAAAAAATGTATGCACCCAGAAAAAAAATTGAGCCAGAACTATGAAACGTGGCCTGCAAATGTGGTTTGGTGAGTTGTGTAAATGATTAAACTTGCCACACCACTCAGCATTGTGGAGCGACACAGTGCACATCTGAAGTGCACAGCTGGTAGAATGTAAAAGGGAAGGTTTGGCGAGTAATGGGCATTGATAATCACACTGATGGCTTGGATACACAACATTGTAACAAAAGATGCCTTTAACATGCACTCGACACCATTACAAACAGTTGTCAGACTTTGAGTGTGGTTACATCACAGGGCTAAAAGAAGTTGGTTGGTCGAACAGCCAGACTGACTAGCATATTGGTCGAAGCAATATAGTAGTTATCTACCGTTAGAACCAGTAGTTCAGCAAAGGCATAGTTAACTGTCGTAGTAGCTAGGGACATCCCTGGGCCACCAATGAGTGAGATGATAGTGAAATTAGATGAGCTGCCATATTTGCACCAACAGTTATGCTATCATCGATTCAACACCATTTGTTAACTTGCAGGCATCCCATGATATCCAGTGACATGATTCACAGAGGACTAGGTGACACTTGATGTCCATGAAGAAACTTACCATTGACACTCCACCATAAGCAATGTCACCTTGCATGTTGCTGCTCTCGCTCAAGCTGGAGAGCATTCGATTGGAGAAATGTGATCTTCAGTAACAAATCATGATCGCCACATATGTGTCTCAAGACAGAAATGACAGTGGTCCAATGTACCATTTATTAGCGAGCAACACATATTCAGAACACACAGCGTGACAGTCTGGGGAGCAATAAGCTGGGACAGCCATTCATCATTAGTCGTGCTGTGAGGTACTCTAACTGCTCACAGGTATGTTGACCACATTTTGCAGCCAATCATACTGCCTATGCTAGCAGGTCATCCAAGTTGTGTTTTCCAGCAGGGCAATACTCGGCTACATACAGCATGACTTTCCCAAGAATGTGTTTGATATGTTAAGGTCCTCAACTATCTTACCAAGTCTCCAGACCTGTCATCTGTCAAACATGTTTGGGATGTACTAAACAGGCAAATTCAGCCATGTACAAATATGTTCTCAATTCACTGACCATTCGCTCCATTTGTGGTACAAGCATATTTTTTTTGCAACAGAGAATATAATTGACATCTTTTTGGGCAAAATAATTCAAATTTAAATCCTTTAATTATATATACATATTAGCAATACCTGAGCTGCATTCCATAGAGGGTCATGAGTTTTTGCCTCTTCCAATTTTTCCTTCGAATACAAATATTCTCGCTTGTCTTTTGAATGATCTTTCAATGTCTTTTTAGCCCAATCATATGCACCTTATGTGAAATTAGAAGGAAAACTATATCTCATAGCAAATTATGTAAAAATTTTACTTATAAAACATTTTTAATTGCTTAAAGGTAATTAATTTAAAGTACATACCATCCACTTCATCGTATTTTGAATTATAATAGCAAAAGTTATCAGCAAGCTCTCTACGAATTACTGCTTCTTCAACAAATGCATCTACTGATGCAGCATATTTACTCTTGTACTTAAGGATAACTAGAATAGTTCGTTGTATAGAAATCTGACCTGAAATTACACAAATAAAAGGGAATTATGAACAGTTTCAGAAATTTAAAAATAAACAGGATCATCAAAAATTACACTAATAAAATTTATATTCTATGGCACCAGTTTAATTATTTAAATCTGCTTCTTATGAATAATACCATAAAATAAAGCAATAAGATATAAAAATAATAATTATTGCATCTGTATGAAATTTATAAAATTCTCAAAACAAAATAATTGCACAAATTTAAATGTAAGGTGTAGATATACCTTGTAGTTATGCCATTCATATTACTGAAAAAAAACGCATCAACTCCTTAAATAAAAAGAAAATTAAATATTAACATTCAAAATATCTACAACAGAGCAGTAAGAGAATAGAACTATTAGCAAAACAAAAACTTAAAATATAAATCTATGCTAAGTGACAGCATATTTCCTTTCTTCACAATCTGTCAATTCAGATTTCAATCAACTTGAGAAAAATGTTGTAATTTTCTTTTATCTGTGCAATCATTCATAATTAAAATTCAATTAGAATAACTCATATGTCAAACAGAAAATAAAATATCAAAAAACATTCAAAATATCTAGAACAAAACAATAACAGAAGAAGACTATAAAAAAAAACAAAAGCTTAAAAAATAAAAAATATAAATCTATGTTAAGTGGATGTAGATTTTCTCTCTTCACAATTTGGTAACCCTGATTTTAATCAACTTGAGAAAAATTTTGTGAACTTTTTTTTTATGTGTCTCATAATTCATAGTTCCAACAACCTGCCCAGATGGTATAGTGGCTGGGAGAGCCGCCTGTGATACTGAAGGTCCTGGGTTCGAATCCTGGAGAAGCCATAGATGTAAATTGTCTGTCCCGTCATACAAAGTAACGCTGGCTGTCTATTAGGTGTCTCCACAATAAAATGGCCACAACTTCCGGCCTTAGGAGTGGATTAAAATATATATATAACTCCAACAAACAGAATAGCTTGTATGTCAAATATGGTAACAGATCATTTCATGTGATTATCATGACACATCGAGGTTTCATAGCACAATCCCTCTTAACTGTCAGCAATAAAACTTGCAGATTTCAGATAAGAGATTTTTCCAGATAAGAGATTTTTCCAGATAACTGAATTTATACTTCAAGAATTTATCTGTTCCTGTTTTATGATGCCATCTGTAGAAATTATAGCATACAAAGTCCATTAAATGCGTTTTTTTTAATTTTATTATTATTATTTTTTATTTATCAGCCACAATTACATAAATAATATAAAAAATAGTACAAAATATTTAAAACACATACACATGATTTTATATTTTAGAGAAACATTTTATAATTACTATATCAAATGAAACTGTGAATTCTTTAGTCTTATGACATATAAAACTTAATGTCTGTTTATAAGATTATCACTAAAAATCTGCAGAGTAGACAATGAAGCTACATAATGCCATGTGCCGTCATAGATGAACTCCGCCTGACAAAACTTATGAAATTCTGCAATCCTTCGTCAACTTCCTTCATGACATTTTTATTTTGTGTGTCAACTTCATCTTTCTCTTTTCCCAGTACATGTCAGATTATTTCATTGTCATTTTGAGAGAGTGTGATAGGAACAGAACTGTCCACCCAAACATGCATATCATCTTTGCTAATAGAAACCTTCTCTGAACATATAACTAAATCCAAGACATGGACAAGGGCACCAGACATGTTTTAAAACCAAGAGAATCTTCACTAGATTCAACATCTAAAAACATGATCATAGGCTGCAATTTAGGGCAACAGGAACATAAAATATTATTATTTACATTTTCTAGGCAAGAGACAAAGTAAATATGGCATCTTTCAATGTAAATTGTTTCTGAAAAGTCATGGACATGACCTTTACAGTTCACATACTGATATAAAAAGTGATTGCTAGTTTCTCTTCATATTTTGGATATTTCTTGATATTTTGGATAACTCCTTGGTACATTGTTTGGATAAGGCTTGTTACATCAGGCAGCAGAACCGTAACACAAACGTTTTCCACATTTAAGTCTTTAGTTGGGAAATGGGTGCAGCAGTTGTCAAACAAAAGAATCACTTTTCTGTCTGGTGGTAAATATCTTCTCCTAAAACACTCCTTCACACTTGGCATGAATATACTATGAAACCATTCTTTGAATATTGTGAAATATATATTTAAATGTAGAGAAAACTACAGATTAGTCAAAATAAGAAATATCAATAAAGGAAAAGCAATACGTAAATAAAAATGGCATCTAATATTTGTATATCATCTCAATTATAATCTTCCCATAGTTTCTGCATGCACTGTAAATTTTTGCTGACTAGAAGCACATTTCTAATTACAAAAGTGTTCTTCTGACCATCAACACCAATATTAAAGTACTACTGATATGTCTAATTTTATCAGGCTAACAGCAGGAGGGATTGTGCATATAAAGAGTGAAGGAAAACCTGCTTCTAAAAGGCTAAACAAAATTGTACAGCTTGTGTCCTTTGGTAGCATAAACTAAATCCAAACTCCTAACAGACTTCCAGCGAATTATTGCTGTATCTGAAAAGAACTACGGAGTCTTAGGTTTAAAAACAAACCTTTTTATTAGATCAGACATTGAACATAAACACACAACTCATGTGTTATACACTCAACCACCACCTGTGGCAAAGTAACTTAAAATAACAGTCAATTTCAAAAGTTAAACTAAGTCTAGATGCCAAAGACTACACAAATTGATTTAGTGTGAATTTGACTCAAACTTCTAACTGGTATGACAGTTTAACTATCATCTGCTATAATGCAACACCGAAGACTTGCAATCTTATCAGACTAGCAAAATCTAGTAACATGGCCTTGAGAGGCAGAAATATGCTCTATCTCCCAATCCAAAAATTTCAGCTTAACTATTTTTAAACTAAATTTGCATTCTGGTAGGGAAACGGAAAGCAGAAGTGACACTAAAGGCTGAAATTATAAATAACTGTTTAAATAAAATAACCTGACAAAGTTTTTCTCAAGATCTGTTTAACTACATAAATGATGTAGGCCCATATTTTACATAAATAATCAATTCCAAAAACAGCACAAAAACAATGAAAGACGAGAAACTGATATCCTGGATCTTAAATATTTAATGAATCCATTTCTATCATTTTGTCATCACTGATACAAAATAGCTTATAACACCCCTCTGAGGTGTACTCTAGGCAATATTTTGAATGCCAAGACTACAGAGTGATCAATAAGTTTGGCTGCAAATGCCTAGTAAGGATCTGGCTGTTGAAAACAATCAACAAATTGCAATACATTTCAAAATGGATCTTTTTATTGTTACAAAATGCCCAGCTGAGGTAAGATAGCTTCCCTGCTTAGCAAGGAGAGCCACGGTTGCCAGATTTGGAGCGAAATCGCCAATTTGGCGACAAAATTGGCGAAATGCTATAAACGGAGCATGAACATTCTAGAACAAATTCTTATCGGTTTTCCCGAGAATGTTCTCGAAGGCAGGTCAAAGCCATATATACCCTGCCTGTACACGGAGTAGGGGAGTATCTTGAGTTCAGAGGTTAGCTTGAAAGCGACCAAACCGGGTCAGAATCTGTACTTTAGTTCTTTGCCACAAGGCTGTCTTCACCATTATAATGTTATAGTCTGAAGGCTATGTTGCTGATTGTTTCAGCATGTTTGCCTTAGTTTTTTTTATGACTGTAAACCTGTCTCTGGAATTGTCCTGTGTAATACTGGTGAATAAATTGTGTCTTGGTTCTTCATCAAGTATTATCATCAATCACTCCAAATCCACGACAACTGGTGTGAGGGGTGGCATTTGTGAGTGAACGCCAGGAACTCGCCTACAGGCAAATGCCATGGCGGAGGAAATGAAGTCTTTGATGGACTTACTAGCAGCTGTAAAAACCATACTAGAAGAGTTGAAAGCCGGACAGGAAGAGATGAAAACTCAGATCTAGAGCAGAACAAAATCAGGTCAAGAAGAAATAAAAGCCACAGAAAAAAAGCTGCAAGAGCAACTCCAACAAACGGAAGTGGAGCAAAACAAGATTAAAAGCAACATTGTCAAGTTTAGAGAGAAAATTGCAGCCAAAACAGAAGATGTCATAATGATAGTAGTGGCACATTAAGGCTCAAAAGATGAAAAATATGAAGGAAGTAGCTGGTGAAGTCTCTGAGAAAGATCAAGAAATGAAGGATGAAACATCTAATGACATTGACAAAAGAGAATGAAAAGATGAAGAAATGAAAGATGGGAATGAAGCTCTTGATTCTCAAGTATTTGAAGTGAAAAATAAAGGGATAATACTGTTTGTAAAGATGAAAAAAAGAAGAGGCTAGTAAAGCATCTGAAAAAGGTGAAGAAATAATTCATGGATATATTCTCAAGTGCCTGAAGTAAAGATGGAAGAAAGTGACTGTTAAGTTAGAAACTGATAATTAACATACAAAGTTGCAGTTAGAAAGCATTAAACCATCTGAAAATTAATGTGATACACAGATGGGAGAAGATGACATACAGCTTATGCAGTATAGCAAGAAAATAAGCCACTTCACAAACTAAGTGTGTAATACAAGTTGTACAGACACAAACTTGATTCTAAATCAGGATACTTCTGATCGTAAAGAACCTGATTCAATTCATAACTCTAATTCAAAATTTGGAACTGCTTCCCAATACAGGAAATAGAGGAAATTAAGCATATATCATCTGCTAAATATACCGAGGTGAACTGCCCACATGATGCAAACAATCTACAGAGTGGTGAGCAAACTGTTTCAGATCTTCCTGTAGATGAAAAATCTGAAAGGACTGAATTTTCAGACTGGAATATGCAAAACAGAAATATATCTGAGAATTGCAGTGAAAATGTAATTAACCCCATATAACTTAATGAAAAGCTTGAGATTGAAATTCATTCTGAACTTTAATTTACATAATTTAAAATTGTTATGTGGTTAATTCATGTATATAACTTGCAAACAGTGTAAATATTTGTTCTTTATTTATCTTATTTGTTTGTTTTATTACCTTTTGTTTGTATCAAAGTTGGCTTCTGACCAAGGACTGTACTGCCCGGTACATGCAGACCTTGGGAGGAGGCAGTGTCACAAAATGCTCAGCTGCATTAAAGGTTCCCTGCAGAGTGGGGTTAGGGTTCCCAAAAAGTAGCAAGGAAAGACAGGGTTGGCAGATTTGGCACAAAATCACCCATTTGGGACAAAATAGGTGATATGCCATAGTTGGACCGAGAACACTGTAGAACATATTCTTACCGGTTTTTCAGAGAATGTTCTCGAAGGCAGGTTAAAAGCTATACATACCTGCCTGCACGTGGAGTTGGAGAGTATTTTGAATTCAGTAGTACTGTCTTGAATTCAGAGGTTAGCTTGAGAGCAACTGAACTGAGTCAGGAACTGTACTTTAGTGCTTTGCAATGTAGCTGTCTTCAACCATTACATTGTTATAGTCTGAAAACTGTGTTGCTGATTGTTTCAGTATGTTTGTCGTAGTTTTTTGATGATTGTTAACCTCTCTTTGGAACTGTTCTGTGCAATACTGGCAAATAAATTGTGTTTTGATTCTTCATAAAGAGTTATTGTCAATCATTCCAAGTCCATGAACCCGTAGAATGCAACATTGTGGATAGTTTTTTTACCATTTTCTGTTAATTCATAAAAAGATGCTTTTTTTATGTGTTAAGTAGCTATATGTTCCTCCCATCAATAAATGCATTAAACTATTACCTAAAATGATACTTTCTGATTAATCATACCCCTGTTTAAAAAGTAACTCACTGGCATCTAATCATTTAAACTCACTGGCATCTAATTTTTCGCCTAGCTAATATGCAAAAGGGAACAGCCATTTTTGAAAATGGAAGCATATTGGATATTCCATCAGAGAGCAATAAATCAATAAAAGTTTAAAAAAGCAAGAAAAGTTAAAAAAGCAAGAAACATTCATAATTAATCTTTTAATTAGATAATAATTAATCTTAATCTTTTTCAAGAAATCTTTTTTTTTCTGTTGTTTTTTCCCATGCACATGGCAATCTGCTTGAAAAAAATTCCAGAATTGCATAAATTTGGCACAGTGTACATATTTTGACTCAATATTCGAACATTTAAGATCAATTTCATGGAATGTGAATTTTTGCATTCTCTATTGTTGGATAAAATGCCATATTTCTAAAGACATGTTACACTTTTGTTTCATCAACCAGCAAATTCCACAGTCACTTACAAGTCCTTACAAGAAAAAAATTATACTCAATGCAAAAAGAAAACTAACAGAAAATGACCATTTAATCTGAAGCTGGAAATCCATACTCATCTGCTGTATACACATGCACATCTGGGTTGACACACATTTTGCCAACATAGTACATTACCTCATGAATACTTTCAGAGAGCTACATATAATCAGAAAGAACCATTGAAATTATCATACTCCAAAAATTTTGTACAGGTAACATGTATTTAGATTAAAAATTTATTGGCATTTCCACCCAAAATATTAGATATACAGTATCACCCTTCCTCAAATCAAAATTTACTTCAAATAAAATTAATAAAAAATTAAGCAAAGTTATAATTACCAAAATGAAACCAAGGAGACAGATTACTCAAACTGTCTTTTGTAGGATCATTGCGTGAATCATTAAAATACTTTAATCGAATTTTAACAAATTCATATAGTTTTAGTAAGCCTCCTTTAGCTCCTGGCTGGGCCCAAGCTACATCCCCTACATTCATGTCCACTTCTAAATGCCTTTCAATGTTTTTCCAATCAGTGGGCTAAGAAGAACATTAAAAAAAATATGTAAGCTCATGTTCTTTCACTAGACATTCAGAAAAATAAAAAATTAAATAAATCATACTGAAAAATATATTTAATTTAAGAAACACTTATTTTAGCATAAGAATTATGTACAAAAGCAAAAAAAATACCGCTTTAAAAGTTTCAAAATTTAGACCTACTATAAAACCAGAATTATATAGAATATGTTTTCAACAAACAACAGGATCATTTTATAAAAATTATATGATTAGCATTTCAGAGTTATACAGTGTGTGTCATGTTTCAGATATATCATATGTAATCTAAATAAATCCAGTGAATTTTTAAGATTTTAGATATATTTCAAGTATACAAACATAAGCTTAATATAATGTTAGAAAAACTTCTCCCTTAAACTTTGCCAAAACTACAAATCAATATTTAAACATTTCCCACACCCACTTTTGAAGTTTGTTACTTTTTTTTCACTTACTCTCTGCAAAAACAGAAAGTAATTTCTGTACATTTTGTAAAGTCCTTCAAAAAAATTACCTTGCTATATTTGTTGCTCATGCTTATTCTGAACTTTAATACTAATCATGCAAACAAACTCCATACTCAAGGTACTCAAGGTGAGTAAATTTACACCTATCACTAGGCAATCAAAGTTGTATTGCCATTTTAAGCATCAAGAATAATAATATGATGTCACCTAACTCTATTGTAATTTTGACTAAGAGTATGACGAAGGCTGAAATCTGATGTCTAGTATTATTCTTCTCCTATCAATACCACAAGAGATTTCGAAACTAAAAGATATTACATATCTCTCTTGATAAAGGCCGGCTACAAACATTCATGCCTCGCTAGGTATTTGAATCTGTTTTTTGGCATGGAAGCAGTATCTGGTAACCATCGTATCTATCATGTTGCCAAAATTATCACGCAAAAAAATTAAATTACTCTTAGATTACAGACTAACATCTTAATTCACCATTAAAATTTCAAAAAGTTTAAAAAAAAAGCTTTAAGGTGTAAAAATTATTCCCTTCAAAAAATGCAATTTGCATTATTGGGAAAAAAACACATTTTTATTGAATTTAGGCAATTTTTTTAAAAATTTATAATTTTTACATTTTTAAACTTTGCACTAAAAACTTCATATGCGGATTCTAGTTAAATGCCTAAAGAAATTCTAAGCTAACTATGAATAGCCTTTGGTTTAAAAATTAATCTATCAGGAACTAAAAACATAAACATTTAAATCATATACTTAAAATCAAATGTTTAGAGCAATC
>KK119487.1:456361-476326 GCA_000611955.2 Stegodyphus mimosarum
ATTCTTGGGAAAAAAAATAGCTATGATACTATTCCATTATGAATTAATGCCACATGGAGTCATGTGAACTTATTTAATAGAAAAAAAAAGCTTAATTATTCAAGATGTAACTCCATATTTTTTCACTAGAATGTTTGCTAATGAAGAAATATTTCTCCCAAGAGGCAATGCTTCCTATTTTACCAACCTGACAAGTATGCAACTGAAAGCAATAAACAACTCAAAGAGGTTTCCTTCAGGATCTTTAAAAATTACACAACTTTTCACAAAATAGCCGGTTTTAAAATCCATTTTTCTCTCCCTTCCAAAAAGAATTTGAAAATTTATAATTTTGATGTGCTGCCAGTTATCTACTATTTTTAATAATTCTAATATATTTTTTAGAAGTTGTTTAAATACTATTATAGAGTACAAAGTCTGAAATCCAGATGTCCAATACTTGTAATGGTCTAATATCCAAACCTCCAAACCACCAGCAATTTTTTTTTCCTAGATTTTTTTTACAAAAAGGGAGAATGATTCCAAGAATAATATATGTTTAATGCTTCATACATGCGAGCAGACATTTTTCATAAAAAAAAAAATGAAGAGTCTCAATTCTTAATTTCACTTCAGCACTAAACAAAACACCTTCCTATTGTAGAAACACAATCATTGATTAACTTAAGTCTTTACGAGCAATAATTTAGCTCTGTAGTCACCTTATTTCTTGGCACTCATCTGAAGCCAAAACATTCTATCAAAGTCATCACTGATTTCACACTTACTGAATATCATATAACTTTTATGCCAAGCTTGCAAATCCTTTATTATTGTTTCCTTTATCACCACAGGATTATCAACTCATGGCAGACAGACTTTAGCCTTGCAGAAATATGCAACTGAAAGCAATAAGTGAAAATATGCAACTGAAAGCAGTTAAGTGTGTTGACGAGGAGAAATTTAACAGAAATTTCTAAAAATATATTTTGTAAATGATATTCATAAGTCATTTAAACCTGTTTGAATAAAGAACTTTTGATCTGTTATTTAAATTAAACCATACTTTCTATTAAGCATCTGCCACGCTTCTTGGCACGTGGTAGGTGATGATCTATAACCATCATTTGCTACGTTGCATGTGTGCATTTGCCATCTATATTCTCATAACTAGAAATTGTTTACAATTAAAAAGCCAACCAAAACGCATGCAAGGGGCAAAACAGAAAGTACCACTCTAAGTATATATGGGAACTAGTTTCATTGCACCTCAGATAAGCCTTAAGCACATGTGGAAAATAGACACAAAGCATAATAAATAACTAAACTAACACTCAGGTTTAACTTTGGTTCAGTGTGCAATAGAGGATACACAAAATTTAGTGCACAACATGTCTTACATCACCAATTTCATAATACATCAGTTACAGTGTAATGTGGATGCTCACCAAGCTGTATAATGATAGTCAAGAATTTAAAGGTTTTCGGATATCGCAAATGAAAAGCAAAATTTTCTAATTATTGGAATTTGTGAAGAAATGTGCAAAAGCGTTAATAAATGAAGATGATATTATAGAGTCTCTTATTCTTGGCTAACATAAACTCATGAGTTCCAGAAAGATTGTAGAGGAATTATCCTTGCGTCTTTAATTAGTAGACAGACAAAGTCAGAAGAAGGGTGCAAATAGCCTTCTATTCAATCACAAAAAATTAACAGTCAACCCCAATCGGGTTTACATAAGGCAACACTTCTAGCTGAACTTAAACAAGTAATGTAGAACTTAAAATAAAATGTAATTAGGCTAGCCTAACGACTCACAGAATAAACTAAACGAACAGGAAAGCTCTGGCTCATAGAAGCTGGCAAAACAAGCATAAAGACTAGAAGCACTCAACCCAACAGAATCAAATCATTAATAAATCACAGTAACAACATGGCCTCAAACAGGCAGAACACACTCTAAAATCAACTTGTGAAAACCTTTGCTTAAGTAGCACTTCTTTCTCCCTTAATCTAAAAAAGTGTGCTATCTAATTTACATTGCGGCATGAAAAGCGTGAGTGAAAAAGAGAGTGAAAGGAAAGTTGCTTTAACTCAAAATTAATTATTAGTCAAAATAAATAAATAAATCCTCACAATTTAACAGAAGTATGCCATTGCAATGACAATGCCCCAAAAATCAATCAACTAACAGACAGTAAAATCTGTTGCATGATTTTAAATACAAAAAATACTTTCTATAGTGAAGAAAGTGGCAGAAGTTGCTAAGAGAGAGAAAAAAAATTCAGTTGACAATTTAAAGGAAATTCTTCATGCAGTAATTACATGACTTAAACTATGCACTAAAGAAGAAATTATATCTATCTATAAAATTTAAGAGAAAGTCCTAGCCCAAAAAATGAAGCAGCTTAAACAATTTACACTGAAAGAAATGTTTAATACTGCAAACAAATAAATACTGAGCTAATTTTTTTTATTTCCTTAAGGTCATAAGTGCATCATTATTTCATTAATAACTATTTGAAATTCTTAATTTTATAATTTTTACACGTCATCTTACTAAATTTAAACTGATGATGTAAAATATGGAATATTCCCAAATCCAGAATCAAAGAAGTCCTAACAAGGTCTGGATTTCAGACATCGTACTGCATTAATAAATTTTGTTGATCTTACCTCATACATGCATTTTGCAGTAACCTTTTGTTTTACTACTGGAGGAAATCCGGTAAGGAATTCTTTAAGTTTGTCATGAATTTTTTTTCTTATTGTCCTGGCTCCATATTCTTGCTTATCAGAAGCCATCCAACATGGAACTATATTATGAGCATCAACCTATTAAAATGTGAAAATTTTATAAACACATTATAATACAAGCATTTCATAAGAAACTAGAAAAACTGGCTGCCTTCAAACCAGTTTCCAACCTGCATTCTAACATTCGACTTGCAATTTTTGACATTGCATTTCCACAAAATTTTATCACATTCACATATGTGTGAGGTACGTGCATGTATAGGTTGACTATTGTTATATGCATACTTGAAAGTACGTGAAAAAATGTGGCAGTTCTACCAAAGTTATTATACCATGGCAGTTCTAACATTTATTATAATATCAAAAAATACCAAAAATTCAAATAATTGTTTATAAATATAATTATGTTTTATAAAAATAAAAAAATCAATCTTGAATACATCCTTTTATTTAAAAAAAATTTAATAAGAACATTTTAATAGCTATGCCATTTAACACTGACTCATAATTATATCATACATATTTTCAGATAGTTTCAAAACATTTTAAAGATAAATATAAAATATTTTAATAATAAATGTTAAATATATAAAAAAAAAATTTTACTTGTAACAATGGTATATCAGATGGCAACTTTTTTGAAACATCTAACAGCCATTTTCTTGGTACTCTTAAGGGTGAAAAATCTGTAACAATGGTTCCAACTTTGTTGTTCTTTACAAAGTTTGGTAACACATCTTTAGCTTCACCAAAAAGTAAGTGAAAATGAATATTCAATGACTCACATTCCTAAAGGAGAAAAATTAATGTTATTTTGGAAACACAAAAACATACTAATTTTTTTATGCATTTGAAATGTAATTATAATGGCATTTAAGGAATAAAGGAAAAAGGTACAAAAATATACTTAAAATTAAGATAAATCAAATCTGTCAGAATATTTTAATACAGAAAATGTAAATGAACAAACTTAATTAGTTAATGCTTCCATTGCACATATTTATTTCCCATAGTAAAAATTCGAATTGAAAATGAAAATATCTTTTATTAAACAACATTTTTATTCAATTTATGTTCTAATTTCATTACATAAAAAAGCTGGAATGAATGAAAGAAAGAAATTTAAGATCAAAGTTATAATGTGACAGAAAATCAAAAATCCAAACAAACACCCATCCATTTGTTATCTGAAGTTATACAAATTTCAAATCATGAATAAAAAAGTTGTTAGATTTCGACTAAAAAAAAAGCTAGAGTAATTAAAAACAAATTTAAAAAAGGAGTATAAAAGCAATTAATTTGTTTTTTTAATTCTGATTGAGAAGTACATATTAAATGTATCATAACTATGTAAAGTTCTTATGTTTATTGACCAGTTGTTATAATTTTTATCTTTACTTTAACTTCTTCTTCACATATTCTTCACCAGAATGCAAATTAGCTTTAAGTGTAAATAAGCTAAAGGTTTTGAATCTGTCAGAGAGAGAGAGCTTCTGGTACTCACATAGCTTGACAGACTTTTACCAGCTCTATCTGAAAGATACTATCCCAGGTTTGCATTCTCTTCCAGCCACTGCTTTAATTTTACATGCTGGTAAAGTAAGTTGAGCCAAATTATAGCTTAGTGCAGCGATTCTCAACCGGTGGTATGCATACCACTAGTGGTAAGCGAGAAAAAATAGGTGATACGCAAAGAAAAAAAGTATTTTAACTATTAAATTCAAAAATTAAATACCCCAACATCCTATTCAACTTTTTTCTATAACACTCATAAATGTATACGATCTGAGCTTTGTTCAAAGTCAATAGCAGCTCACAGACTTTAGCAAAATAGTCCATTTTTATTTTCACAAATATTCTTTTGGCCATCGACATGACAAAATCTGTCATAAATTATGTTTTTAAAAAGAGCAATAGCAATAGATGTTGTGCATTATACCATGAAAAAGCAACTAATGAACTTAATAATATGCCATTATCAAATGGCAACAACAACAACAACATATTGGCATTCCCTGCTCCGCAAACTTAATTGCACTACAGGTCCTACCCCCCGCCGAACCGAGGCCGAGGTTCAACCTCTTTCCCGGCCCATTGAGAGGCAGGCGCAACGCACCCATTTTGGGGCGTCACTGGTCGTCAATTTGCTACCCACCAGTCGCACGGGCGAGCCCGTCGCAGGGGGACATTACCCAGCAAACCCAGGGCGTTACCCCCAAGCTACTAGAACCACCCTGCTCTAAGACATGCCAGAACCCCGGGCCGGCCAATAAGTGACCTTTCCGGAGTCCCCAGAACCACCAGGTTCATAATTTGTATACCCCCGTGGCCGAGACTGCCTAGGTACAGATCCTAGCCAGTAGCTTCGCAGAATGGCAAAGTAAGTTGACGAATCAATATGGTTGTTCAAGTAAAAGTTGTTGACGTATCAAAAGTTGTTGACAATCAAAAGTAAATTGACGAATCAATTATCAAATGGCAAAGTAAGTTGACGAATTCATGAAATGGCAAATTCCGTAAAAGAGACACTTATTCAAAAAATAAAACACAGTGAGTACTTTGCAATGCAATTGGATGAAAGTACTGATATAATGAACTTTGTTCAATTATTAGTTTACATACATTCCGAAGAAGACTGCCAATGAACGAATTGCCAAAGTGTATTTATTTTGTGAATCTCTTCATGATAAAGCACCTGCAAATGAAAGTTTCAACACAATTGATTAATTTTAGTTCTGAGAATGATATTTCTTGAAATAAGTGCATTGCCTATTCAATGATGGAGCTCAGACTTTAACAGGGAAACATTTCAATATTATTTCTAAAATTAAGAAAGTTGCACCTGAAACTAAATTTACCCACTGCTCCATTCATCGTGAAGCTTTAGTAGCCAAAACAATCCCCGAAAACCTGAAAATCATTTTGATTCAAGCTCTGAAAATTGCTAATCTTTTTAAAAGTCGAACTTTAAATTTGAGAATATTTACTATTTTATGCCAAAAGATGGGCAGTGAACACAAAACACTTTTGTTATATTCTGAAGTAAGGTGGTTATCCAGAGGCAAAATTTAAATCGTCTGTTTGAACTTCGAGCAAAAATTCAAATTCTTCTTTCTGTGATTCTAAATTTGAAATGCAAACTTGTTTATTTATTAATGAATTATGGTTGGCACGTTTAGCATATTTAGCTGATATTTTTGGAAAGTTAAATGAATTAAATTTAGGATTACAAGGACAAAGTCTTAATATGTTTACCTAGAGGTAAAATAAATGCAATAATAATAATTAAAAAAAAAAAACTTGAGGTAATAATTCAAAGAATTGTATAATGATATTTTAAGCTTTTTACCACTTTTATAATGCTTTCTAACCAAAAATAATTTTAAAATAAAAGAAGAATTAGCATCCGACATTAAAAATCCTTGTTTTTCACTGATAAATAATTTCAATTTGTATTTTCCCAAGGATTATGAAAAAGAAAATTAGATTAGAAATCCATTTTGTTCAAATATACACAGTGCAAAAAAAAGGGGGGGACAGTTCTATATCTCCCGTTCTACTGGGCTGATTCACGAAATTCAAATTGCATTTTTCATGCCTCGAAAGCGCAACTTAGGATATGTATTAGACTTATATATAGCATTGTTCTAATATATGTATTTTGAAACAAAATCGAGCTTTTTCTGAAATGACACGCCAATTTTTTTTCCTTACTTTGATTCTAGGATTCAAATTATGACAAACTGCCAAGTTTTGTAAAAATCGCAAGAGTAGTTTTTAAAAAATTAGCTCTCAAATTTTAGATCCTCAATGTTAATTGAATTTGGTATGTATTTATTAATGTGTCTTTTTTTTATTAAACTTATTTCATTCTTCCTTCCATATTTTGAAATTTAGGCTCATTTCAAATAAAATTTGCCCATTTTTTATGATTTATTTTTAAAATTTGTATTTTTAAATAATTTTTATAAATTTTGAGAAAATAATTAGGAAACTTAAATTTGCAAAATACTTGATGACTAGAGACATCACCTCTAGATATTTTCAGATAAGCGTAAAACCAGAGTATGTACAAAAACCACATTTATTACCAAATCAAGAAGTTTATGCCTTTCTTAGAATGCCGTTAGACATGCATAGCAGCCACCACATTTCAATGAGGTATGGATATAATTCTAAGACCTGTCCTTGGGAAATCTACTTATATTTACTTAGATGGCATAATAGTCATAAGCACATACATTTGATGAGCGCATTCAGGATTTGCATAAAGCTTTCCAGTTCTGAAAGAAGCAGGTTTGAACATAAATGCAGCCAAATGTCAACTCGCAGCAAAGGAAATTCAATATGTGGGCCATGAGATATGTCAGAACAGAACTGAACCTGAAGTTTAAAACTGATTGTTGCAATAAAACAATTGTCCACTACCTAATATAATAATTACATTGCCATCATTTTTGGGCTTGTACTCCTACTACAGGAGTTTCATCAAGGATTTTGCACAGCAGATTCAATATTTTAGCAAACACTTAGTCTAACTCAAAGAAATGAACTACAACCAGAAAAACTTTAGCAGTCCTGCTACTGCATCCTGCTACCACTGAATCTCTGAAAGCCCAGGAAAAATCCAAGCAGTTAAGAGATTATTCATAGAAATGCTAGTGGCTATCACAAGACCAAGAAAGTCAGCATCCAGGTAGAAGGATCTAAATCCACCAGACCAGTGCTTTCCATACATGGGAGGAATATCTTTAAAAACAAATGACAGAATACCAATAAAAAAGATAAGTGAAAATTTATTTTATTTCTTTAAGTACTCAATTTATTTTATGTCTTAGTTTTATGTTATTTATGTCTTAGTTATGCAACAGTCGCTACTATATGTTGAGTTTTGCCTCAAGTGAGAATACTGTAGTTTTATTCTGCAAAGACACTTTTCAGTATAATGTATGCATTCATCTCGAAGAATTTTTATTTTGTGTGTTAAACACAATTCTGTGACTTTAGTCAAAAGACTGTAATGAGCAAAATATTGGTATGATTGCAAAGTAAATGTTAGCAACATATGATGTGAAGTTCAAACTTGAATAATTTTTTTAAAACATAATATGTGAATGAACATTAATGTTTTATATTTATGATGTAATATTAAATGTGTTAGAAAAGTTAATGTCTCCTAATGATGTATATTGTAAATTTAAAGTAAAAGCTAGCAAATGATAATGAATTCATTTAAAATAAAAGCTAGCACAGTATAATTGAGGTTAGTTAAAAGTCAGCCTACACTTACAGAGTTAACTGAAGCTTAAGAAATTGAGTATAGATACTTGAAACAGGATGTCTTTAAATTCCAATGTGACTAAGTTATTAACCTTGTAGAAATTTGGTTAGTTATTGAAATTATTCCCACTTACATATGCTTTCACTCATTACAGTGCTGATGAGTGGAAGTGAGAGAATTGAATTTAGAGAAAGCACAAGTGTTAAGCATTTTGTGAAATTGTGAATAGCAAGCTGAAAAGTATAAACTTTAATATTTCTATAGCTAAACTACTTTTCCTTTCAGATTTCTGGAAGATGATGATGCGATTTGTATCAAAAGAAGTTTTTGTAAAAACATGAATTTTAGATGTAGACATTTAACAAGATGATTGTAACATGAAGGAAGGAATAGAGGGAGATGACTTGCACTATTGTTATTGTTAACGCACTGCTGCCAAGCTTTGGTCATTTAAGGGGCTGTGACACTTTTCTACATTAGGTTTGGTAGTATTTTCATACACCACAATTCAGCACAAACTGAAAAGCACCGACAGTTCCGCACAAAAGAAACATTCATTGCTGGATGGATAATACACTATCTGACTAAAAGTATCCGGACACCCATTGTTATGGACTTGGAGAATCCTGAGGCATATATTAATATGATATTGATCCCCCCCTTTGCATTGATGACAGCCTGCACACATCTGAGGAGACCTTCCACCAGTTTTTGATAAGTGGCCATAGAAATTAACTTTCAGGCGTCCATCACAACTGAAGTGAGTGCTTGAAGCAAGGATGGTCTATTTGGCTGGCTACATAATCTGTGTTCTAATTTGCCATAAAGGTGTTCTATGGGATTTAAATTGAGGCTCTGAGAAGAGTCCAATTTTTTATTATCCATTTTGTCAAACCCTGGTTGTGCAAGTCTCGATGTGTGAATCCAGCAGTTATCCTGCTAGAGGAGAAACAGACCTTCCCCAAAATATTGCCATAGAAATGGGAGAGCAGCATTGTCCAGAATGTCTGCATACATCTCAGAGTTCATGTTTCCAACCAAAGGAACTAAGGAACCCAGCCAAACCATGAAAAACATCCCACATCATGATGCCACCATCAAACTTCACAGTCGGTATAATGCAGTCACTTAAGAAATGCTTGTCGCAAACCCAAACACGTCTACCAGACTGCCAGATTGTAAAGCAAGATTCATTACTCCAAAGAACATTTTTCCACGTGTTCAAAAGTCCAATGACGATGAGTTTTGCACCATCCTAATCGATGCTTCACATTCTCGGGCGTGATGTGCAGCTTGCGAGAAGCTGCAGGATCATGGAATCCCAGGTTTTTTAACTCTCGATGAACAGTCTCACTGCTAGTGCTAACATCTGATGAACTTTGGAACTCCTGAGTAATTTGAACCAAGAAGGACTTGCAATTTTGTTTCACTACCCTTTTCAGAGTTCTATGGCAGCAATCACTATTTTTGTTTTCTGCCTGCTACTTTGTTTTTCTGCAGTTTCACTGCTTTGACATTTCCACTTCATAACTATATCAGTCACAGTAGATACTGGTTTCTGCAGAATGTTCAAAATTTCACAAACTGATTTCTTACAAAGGTGGCATCCCACTACACTACCAAGATCGAAGTCACAAAGCTACTTTGACTTATTCATTGTCTCCCAAATGCATAAATATAACCTGACAAATCACTACCAACACTTTTACAGCTTTTAGTTAAGCATAAAATTACATCATCTGCCACTTCTTTAGGGCAGTGTCCGAATAATTTTGGCGAGATAGTAGAGTAGAATGGTATTTCTACACCTTGGTTTTCTTTTGATAACTTGCAACAGTGATTTTGATTATAAATTAGTTTTAAAAAATTCTAAGCTACTGGACTACAAAAATATATGATTTAGCAAAATATTTCCTTTATATGCAAAGAATAACAAATACCTTTAGGTGTCTTTAAAATATCAAAATATCACAAAGATATAGTGCACTATAAAGTCAATTCCCAATCTGGTATAAGCATGAAAATTTGTATACTTCTTTTGATGTCCTTGATAATGTACTTTTATTTTATAATCCAAATACCAAGACGTTTTAAATAAAATACACTTTTTGTCCTCTACATAATACTGTAATATGCACTGTGCTCACTTGTGCATATTACAGTATTATGTAACATGCACAAGTATTATGCTTGTGGATACACAAATCACTATTTTTAGCTGTTTCTTTTCCTTTCTTTCTTTCTTCCACCCCCCTTTTTTTTTAAAACAGAAAATAAGGGTACAGTTAAAATTAACTACACTAAAAATAATACTCTACAATTCTATTTTCTTAAAAAATGAATTGAAAAAAAGTTATTGAGATTGCAAAATTGATTATTTTTAATATAAAGTTAAAGACAATTTCTAAAGTTTCAAGGGGAGAGGTATAATAGTTGCTCATTTTAAACTAACTTAAGAGTTTAATATAAAAATTACCACTTTGAGTTTATGTATTTTCACCGAAAAATGGAATTAGCTCAAAATCCTGTAGTCTTTGTTAAAATTAATGAATATATAGACAGATATGTTAATATGTTAACTTTTCCATCATTTGTAATCATATATTTGCAGATATCTGTATGCAGATGATATGCAGTGCTGTATGCAGTGATATGGTATGTGAACATACCATATCACTACAACAGCTTATTAAGAATTTGAAAATAGAGTAACCCACAGAGGTGAAAACCTTTGTGTGTTCTGTCACAGGAGATCCTATTATGAATGGCCCTCTTATTGATTCCAGATTCTTAAATGTTTCCACAAGTCCCTTTTTCCCCAAATTCGAGGTCCATGCTTGGTTCGTAATTGGCTGCAGGTTTCATTCATAGTCAAAGAATGGCTTACTGGAGTATATTAAAATATTTGCTAATTTTGCTCTAAGTATTATAATTAAAAAGTGCTCGAATGTTGGATTTTTTATTAACTCTCTCCTGGATTAAAGATTTCTGCCAAAATTCAAAAACCAATAACACCTAAGGAATGGAATACTGATACTGCATACTCGAGCATTCAGCATAAGAGCCTGCTGTGCTTATAGATGCACAAATAAGCCTTCAAAACAGATTTCAGGTGTAACATTTCACAGGTAAGCATTGACTTAATTATATTTTTATTACATGATAGATTCATGTTAATTATGAAAACATGGAATAATAAAATGAAATGAAGATAACTGCAGTATAATCTAATATTTAAAAATTACTTTTTGATACTTTTCCATTAAAAGTCTCTTATATTTTTCATGTATAGAATTAAATTATAGCACTTTTTATAAATTACAGTTTGCAAATTGGTGGTTAAATGTAAGTATAAAATTACATATGTTAAAATATTTGGAACTGGACACCTAGGCCATGTTCGGTTTTTTTAATACGGTACAACAGGCATGAGGATCTGCCTAAGACAGATATCTTCATAGAAACTTTTACAGGAAAACTGACTTTTTGAGTGCATATTAAAAATAATTCATGCAATTTTCCTTCAATTCATATTTACACATACATATTTCTTATACAAAAATTCTGATATATGCTAAATTATTGTAAACTACTTTGTTCGAAAAATATAGTGAATGTACAGAAAATAATGATTTGCACATGCCAAAAATAACAGTACATAGCACATGCCAATAATAATATAAAAAATATTAAATATATATGAGTATTTATGCATATCCTTCAAAAACATGCACTTGCCTTTAATTAAATATGTAAATATTTATTAAATTATTTATAAGTTTATTGTTAAATGAAGGATTTATTCATTTACAACTCTTATAAATATTACTGTGAAGAAATCTAGTTATTAATTATATCTAAATATACAATGATTATAAATATAATCTAACTATATAATGACCTTAAGATCTGACAGTAAACATAGGCTGAAATTCTGTTGACAAATATATTTATAAAACTGTTGAAGCAAGAACTATTCATACTGGAACAGTCTATTAAAAGGCATATAAGGAAGGAAGTAGTAAAATAGAATTTTTAGAACATCAATGATGATAAAAAATTTTGAGAAGTATTAAAAGAATTATCTCCTTACATTTTATAATAATTCAGTTAAGTAATATTAATAACCCCCTTTTTTTATCTCTTTCAGAAATCCTCATAGAAAGTTGCATGGCAGATGAAAATCAGAAATCAGCAGCAATACTTAATATTTTTAACTATTAAAATAAAAGGTTGAAAACTTTCCTGAAGAATCATGATCATCATTTGGATTTCTTAAAAACACGGAATTCTTCCCAAATTGGACTCAAATTTCAATAGGACTATCAAATTTGAGGTTACTCCAAAAAAATATAATGCACAAAGTTTTTATTCTGTTATTTAAAAATTATTATTTAGTACAAAATTCCAAGATTTGTATTTCTCATTTTTATTGCTCTATTGCTTTTTTGATTTCCCATGCCTGACTGAAAAGTATTCATGAGGTAACACAGATTTTATTTCCCATATTAAATTTCTCTTCATTTTTCACCCTTCTAATGCTTTTTTTGGTACTCTCTAATTATCCATACCTGCCTGTAAAGTATAAGGTTGAAGGAAAAGTAATGCATTATTTGGTTGCTAGATGAAGTTAACAGCATACATTTTGTTTTATATTTACCTTATCGGATCAAACTTATACTTGCTGAAGACGGGGATTTCTCTACAAAACAAGCAGTTTGCCATTGCTGTGATTCATAGATTTAGTTGTGAGTTAGAGCATTTAACGATGGAGGTGAACACAAAAAAAAAAAAAAAAATTGGTATATTTTACAATTTTGTTTCAATAAAGGTGAAAACGCAAGTCAGTTGGCTAAAATTGTATAGTTTTATGGTCTTCATACTGTAATAGCCAATCAAAAGCAATTTTGGTTTTGTCAATTCCATAGCAGTAATTTTGATGTGAAAGATGCACCATGCAATGAAAGATCTATCATCGAAAATGTTGATAAAATCTTGGAAATGGTTGTTGTGTTGATGTGTCTGGTGGGATTGGAAGGGAATCATTTACTATGAGCTGCTCCTCCATAGTCAAACACTCAATTCGGACCACAACTGCCAGCAACTGGACCAAATGAAAGCAGCAATCAATGAGAAAAGGCCAGAATTGGCCAATAGAAGAGACTTGTATTCCACCGGACAACACCAGGCCTCACACATCCATGATGATCTACCAGAAACTCAGGGAGCTTGGTTGGAAGGTTCTTATGAATCCACCTTTTAGTCCGTACTTGGCAACATGCGATTATCATCTATTTTTGTCAATGACAAATGCTCTTAGTGGTGGGAAGTTGGCCACAAGGGAGGATTGTGAAAACTGGCTATTTCAGTTGCCACTAGGGACAAGTCATTTTGGAATTCTTTCCAATGCACTTGAACCAACTTAGCGCTTGGCCCTTCAAAGCGCTGGTAGCAAGAGCGACTTTCTGAAATTCGTGAACTGGATATAGCATGAAGTGGGAGTCTAGCTTTCCCAGGAAATTAATTACGGCTGTCTTGCCATCAAAACTTGCCGCTGGCTTCATGGCTGCTCTCATGGTTTGTACGATGTAGCCAAATCCTTCTAGGCCAGGAGGTGCTATCTCAGGATTCTGGACAGGTACAGCAGGTATCTCAGGTTCGTCTTCTTGTCTTTGAGGACATCCTCTTCTTTTTGTTCAGGCGCCACTGTCAGGACTGAGTGTTCTGTGCATGTTCTTTGCAAACATTTTGAAGTAACTCCTTCTAAACTACAGTCCTGCTCTGGAACAGTGAGCTGAAAAAATTAGCTTTGTTCTGATGTAGATACTGTGCTGGAGAATAACTGCACTTGAAAGGGATTTAAAATCCTCTTTCATTAAATTACTATTATTTACACACTTCCCAACTCGGGAGAGATACAGAAAGTAAAAGACCACACTTGGGCTAACTTAACAATCAAATAAATTTAATACTAAAACTAAAATAGAAATCTAAATTAAACTTTGCTCGCAGAGCAAATCACGGAGTTTGGCCTTTAACTAACTGGTGCGTAGCAAGAAATACTAGCGCACTTCAATTTATTTCAATATGCAATCACGTAGTAAGCACTATGGCTTATAATTTTAGCTGCTAGCTGGTCAGGCGAACGTCGAACAGAATGACCGTGATCTGAGACTAAAGCTCTCTCCCACTAAGAGGTTTCTACCTCTGGTTTAAATAGTACTTGGCTGTACTTCAAAATTAGCATAAGCTGAAAACGTGCGCTCCTTCTGACGGGAAGTTGAAACAGAGAAGAGATAGAAAGATTTTAATTAAAATAAAACTTGGTTGGTTTAACTAAAACCTTACAACTTAATTGTCCAGAAATGAAAATGCTGAACTGGCCATGTCTGCAGCTACTTCTTTATGTATCTACAAGTCATCTTCATCTAGATTATCTGTCTGAAATTATTCCATACAATATATGCCAGTAATGTTTCGCAAACAGACCACCAGAACTTAAGCAATGAAAAATAAATTTATGTAATATGTTCAAAGTGTGCAAATTGTATCACAGTAAGCTAATAGTTTGGGATATTGTTTATGAAGAAATTTAGATATTTTCTAAATTGGCTAAAACAATTTAGCAGCTCAGAGACTAGCTTAATACACCACTAACCAATTAATAAAATGCATTCAATACATAAATATGCAAAATACATATATCTTAACTGATTGCTTATAATATCATTAAATTCTGTGCTGTTATTTTGAGGCATGGCCACATTGAGGTACTTTAATATTTTTACAACCACCTTGGTAGAAGTTGCCAAACTGTGGCAGCCATGTGGATAATAATTTTTCAAGTAACCATTTCGACAAGTGTAAGTTTGAATGAGCAATGTCGCTATTTTCGTGCATGCTGTTTTCTTTGTAATAGAAGCTTTGAAGGCAAATTGCAATGTTTTTGGTTTTCAGCTGAATTTTGAAGAATGTTTTTATGTTATCTGCCTGGAAATGATGAAAGTTCTGTGAAATTTTTGCTGGAATATAATATTTTGCCACAAAGGCGGGAACGTTCAGATTTGCATTTGATGAAGAATTAATTTTTGAAAACAATTTGTTTGGAAATGCAACGTGAAAAAGTGTAATGAACATACACTATTCGAAATGATAATTTGTTCGAGAATAGTCGTCTGCCATGTATTAGAGCATTCAGCCTTACACTGCTGGAGTAAAGAATTAATGAGTGTTAAATTCTACTTGGAAGACTTAAAAATGGCTGGTATGACTGTGTAGACTGGAATAATTAGTGGAAAACACCATTTGTAAGTAGTTTTATAAATTGTTTTCTGAGAAAAATATCACATTAAAATTAAAATATGCACCTAATAACGTGTATGATATGAAATAAATAACTTTCTGTGATTTGAAATTACCAGTCTTTTTCTTAAGAAAATCGCTAAACTGCTCCAAGGTGGTTGCGATAATACTTAACTATTTTGCTCTGACCATGATCTTCATCAATCTATTATACTTTGAATCAAATTATGATAGAATCATAGCTTTTCCTCCAGTTTTTTAAGTCATCCATACACACTAATGACTTGTCTTTTCTGGCAATTTGCAGTTTCTCCAAATACGCCAAAAACAAGTTCTATTTCTATTCTTCATCAAATAATTGACATGTATGCTTTTTCCTTTTTAAATAAAAATTAAGAGAAAAAGATTCTTTCCTTAAGCCTTTTTTTCCCCCAGATCAATCTTTTTATCTAAAAAATATTCATATTTTATTGTTTAACTTCTAAATTAAA
This sequence comes from Stegodyphus mimosarum, assembly GCA_000611955.2. Taxonomy (NCBI): domain Eukaryota; kingdom Metazoa; phylum Arthropoda; class Arachnida; order Araneae; family Eresidae; genus Stegodyphus; species Stegodyphus mimosarum. Next base: position 472,173 of record KK119487.1, read on the forward strand.
GCTGCTATAATGACAGAAATATAGAACTTTATTATTCGGAACAGCACATCTAGTGTTCTCAGATTAGGCTGATTGTTCGGATAGTCATGCATACATATAAGCATACACACTGTAACTGTAAGGATTTATTTTATTCTACCCAATTATTTTTAGTTTTCCTTTTTCTCCTGATTTCAGTTTCCTGCCGGAATGTAAATTGTTATGACGTAAATGCAAATTTTAAATGTGTTTCAGAAGCAGTATTTAAGCTGCGGTTCAAGAGTTCAAAAGCGTAGTAGCAGACTTAGTTCCAAGTTTATGCTGCATGTTTGAATTTCGCTCTCTAGCTATTAGACACTCGTCAGATTTATACTGATATTTCTCGGCTTGGCTTTGCTGTGTGCAGCCGATTTTGCATTAGTTAAGTTAAAAAAGCCAGTAGTTAGTTATCTTAATTTATTAGTAATTTGTTACAATCTTATTTTCTGTTCAAATTTCCATTAGCCACAAGTGGTGGTGATTTGTGAGCATGAAGTGCATGCATTCGTTTTAATTTAGTTTAAATAAAAATGTTAATTAAAACCTTTCTTTTGCAGTATTTATTCTTAAGACAGCGAGAATTCACTATTTCGTCTTATACATACAGTCTAAGTTGTAGCTACCTGAGAAAACCTAAAGACTCTATATAACAAATTTGCATACAAAGTCAGGTAGGAAATAGATGAAAATGCCATTGCACAGTATTTCATAACGGCTCAGATAAAACAATTGCATAGGCTGCATTCAGCTCAGATTTCTGGCTTTCGCCCACCCCTGCCTTAAGCCCATATTCTTTACAGATATAATTATAACTTTTCTTTTTGATATAATAATTGATTTAAGGCTTTAACAGATTATACTTCAAAGTTATTTTTCTGATCTGATCAGTCTAAATTTAAATACATTTCAATCCCATAATTAAAAAAAACGAAAAAATACCTCTGATACTTCTTGCAAACCTTTCAGCATGAAACGATAATGTCGAATAGTAGCATCTAAAAACTTCGGAACCAAGCAGAAACAAATGCAAACTGGGAGATCAACCTTAAAAGCAAGATACTGAGCATACAGAAGTGCCCAGTTATCTGAAAAGGAGAAACAAATTACAAACATATCCATTTTAAAAATAAATTGCTTTCTTATCTAATTGTAATTTGCTAATTTCAGTTTGATGATTATTTGTGGTTCACAGCAGTTTAGATGTAACTTCAGCAAGTCTCAAGAAAAGCTACCAAAACTTTACTATAGACTTTATAAACAAATATAAGCGATATAAAAATAAATGGGTACCTGTGTATGGGTTGGACCCATTGATACATCACCAAAAATACCATTCCTGGTTTTGCTTTCCTTTGTTTGAGAATCCTAGGAGTTATTCTGGGCCTTTCTAGAAAGATGACATTATTTCTTTTCTTTATTCTTTTCTTATAATATTCTGTCTTTTGTTGAGGAAACTAAGAATGTAGATGGCCGCAATGCATCATTTTTGGTAACATTTTTAATATTTACATATTATTCCGCTGACCGTGAAAGTTGGCAGAGATCTCGCCAAAGTTCTGCCAATCATTCTTGTAGATTTCTGAAGGAACTGATGCCCCTTTATTTAATAAAGAATCAGTATTCAAGCTGCTACCTTTTTGCATTCCATAAAATACCTTTTGCTGATTTTTACTGTTTTGTTAGGCTTTCCAATTTTATCAAAATTTCTGCTTACAATGTCATGGGTACAAACTATATGCAGGTAATTGTTCCAGTCTATTACGGCTTTGCCGGCCATATTCAGCTGACAAAATCATGCTCATTAACACACACTTTGTTTTTATGATAGGATGAAAATAAACCACTGCTTACTATTCAGTAGACTGCAGGTCCCAAATTTTAATTGCCCCACCAGTGACTGAGCTGTAAAGTCGCTGAATACTAGTAATTTAGTCCGAGGTTCAAATCCCAGAAAAGAGTTATCTGCGTGGGCATTTTTGCGGTCCTTCCCCATGATGTAAAATGTATATGAGCCAGTTTTTCTTATAAAGTCTTCCACAAAGGTATCCTTCCTCTTAGGCAGATAGCCCTTGAGTGCTTTGTTATAATTAAATAAACTAAACCAAACCAAACTAAATTTTAATCATTTCTTTCAAACTGCAGGAAAAATGCAGCAATAACAATCAATTTATATCCTTGATCCTTGCTCCAAACACGTAGCTAGGGTTTTCAGTGCCAACTGAAGAACTTGTGCCCCTTTCTATGTGCCAAATATGAAAAAAATTTCATAAAGGCATGCTAAGAAGTACATACTCCCCCTTTTAAAGCACAACTGAGGATTAGACAACCCAATCGCCAAATCCTGGTGGCGAAGAATCATCATTCACCACATTTTAGTTCGGGCACCACTGTAGACAATTAAGATATTTTTTTAAAGCACGAAATGTGAAAAGTGAACAATGCCCTCAGCGGGACTCGAACCTCGAACCTCTCGAATACACGTCGAGTGTGCTTCCAATTACACCATGAACGCATACTAAGAAGACGGGAGAAAAACCTTATAATTATAAACATGTTATTATATCCTGCTTATCCACAATTAGCAATAAATCACATTGCATAGCGACACTTTCACAGTCAACAGGATAATACGTAAGTAGCTGCTTTCCACATGGAAAATTCTCAGGACAAAGACTATTTATTTTGTTTTAATTATATTGGATTTTGCGTCATCTATTTACTAAATTTGCAGAGAATCAAAGCAAATGCAATGCACTATTTCCAAGCATATGGTATGTTGCCAAAAAAATAATAAGTAATACACTTCTCATACAATAAAACTAAATATGCCTAAAGACATACAATGAAAATTTAGTGCAAATAACAGGTGTCAAAGTGGTACAGTAAAAACTGAGAAATACCAATAATTCATTGCAGGATGATGATTAAATAAAAATTGTGATAAATATGCACTTAACAAACTATTAGCCTGCAAAATCTTCAGCCAGTAAAATTTTGAACTTGTAGGCACATATATTTAGTTTCAGATGACTAGCTGATAATGTTTTAAGCTATAATATTTTGCATATTTTATTTAATACACTTCATTACGATTATATACATATTTCCATATTAATAAAGAATTTTTGATTACAAATATCTGTTCGAGTATGTGCAATCTCTTTAAAATTTGTTAATTATAAAAATAAATCTGAAACATGATAATTATCCTTCTTATTAACATTCAGAACTGAAATTAAGAATAGTTAATTTCAATATAAATCTCACATTCATAATCGTCTCCTAAAAGACACTTTTTTTATATTACTAATGTATTGCATTAATTGCAACTGTAATATTACCAAAAAAAATTTTTTATAATTTTTCACTCACTAAACTCATATTATTAATAATATCAAAATTGCAATAACTTTTCTACTCAGAATTAAGTTAATTATCAAATAAAGTTAATTTAACTTCAACAATGAATTAAATAAAGTTAATTTAACTTCAACAATGAATTAAACTTCTAAACATAAAGTAGAAAAACTTCTCATATTATTGTATTCCTTTGATTTTATAAAAGCATTCAATTTATCATACTGGCTTGATGCATTTCCCTCCCTTAATATATTCTTTTCATTCTTCTTGAGGAATATCTTCAGTATAACAAGCTCTTATAGATCTTACATACATACGAGTCTATTTCTTCTCATCAAAACACTTTCAAAACTATGCAGTCACTTTATTAAGCAGATGTCTTATAATTTATCCTATAAAGTTACTGAAAATATAAGGTCCATGTGCTTCATTAAAAATCCATTCAAGTTTTATAAGCTTTTTCATATACTTTTCCAAACTACACTGAATTCCAAAAGTTAAAAGCACACAATGCAAATTTCCAATTTTTTAAAGCATAGTAAAATCTAAGAAACTAAAAATCACTATGAATGCAGATGGTAGTAGACAAATATTGGACGTTACAAAGAATCATGTTTGGAATTCCAGTGATGGAAAAAACTGTGATAAAATTTCTGCATGAATAAAGAATTTTGCTGAAAATTTTCTAAAGGGAACAACGAGGAAATGCATTTTGTAGACAGCCACTGTTGCCATGTCTCCATAGTTCTTTTTTTTTTTTTTTTTTTTTTTTTTTT
>KK119487.1:483686-532855 GCA_000611955.2 Stegodyphus mimosarum
TTTTTTTTTTTTTTTTTGAAAAACCACAAAAAAATTTATGGTAATTCAGAACCATACCTTGAACACGTTGGTCTCTTGACATCCAGTATACAATAGTTTCAGCATTTTTTGGTATATCTTTGGCTTCAGAAATCACTTTGACTCTCTTTTTGTTAAATTTGAAATCTTTAACTGAGGAAGCACATGACAATCTTTCTGAAGATATACTATTAAGAAATTCTGTGGTTTCTGCTTCATTAATTTCTTCCACTTTCTGCTTTTTTGAAGGATTTCCATAATCAGTTAACTTCTTCTGTTTAGACATACCTCGTTTTGGTTTTATATATTCTAGTAATCTTGGCTTTGAGACATGTGGGCATAAAACCTATAAAATAATTATTAATAATTTTTTTTTAATATAACAAAATCATCTTTTGTTAACAGTGATTAAGTAAAATTTTTTCATTATGGTCAATAACTAGGGTTACCTACTAGGAAGAATTTCTTCATGAAGGAATTTTTAAGGCTTGCTTTCCCATTACACACAAAAGATTACAAAAATGTTCATCCAGCTAGCTTGTTAGCCAGAATCTAAATCCAGAACAAACTACCAGTGTTCACAAGTCATATATTAATGTGCCTTATTAAAAATGATAAATAGTATTTTCATTTAATACCAGGTTGTTCAATAAGTTCGCAGAGCGCCATCTATTCGTCCATATTAGACCTAAAACTTCGACGCCATTTTCATATTTGTTCTTTCTTAGGAACACGTCAAAAGTTTCATTTCGATCTGTTAATTTATTCATTGTTTAACAGCTCTTTATATCTAACGTGTTGTGCCTTTTTTCAGGCATGGATAAAATTGAGCAAAGTGCAGTTATCAAATTCTTTGTAAAGAAAGGTTTAATGGCAATGGAAATTCATACCGAAATGGTGAATGTGTTGGGTGAATCTGCTTCTTCAAAAACAATGGTTTGCAAGTGGGCTAATTTATTCAAAAGTGGCCGTACCAGTCTTGAAGACGATCCTTCAGAGGGATGTCCAAAAACTGCATCAACACCGGAAATCACCGCAAAAATACAAGATATGGTATTGGAAGACCATCGATTGACTGAAAGAGATTTAACAGAGGCTTTAGGCATTTCATTGGGCACAGTGAGCAATATTTTGAGTGTTAATTTGGCTTTCAAAAAACTCTATGCAAAATGGGTGCCGCATTCTCTAACGATGGAGCAAAAACACATTCGGATGCGACTTTGGAGTGTTTTAAGAAGAATAAAAGCGACTTTATCCGTCGATTTATCACAATGGATGAGACTTGGGTCTACCATCATGATCCTGAATCAAAACAGGAGGCTAAGGAGTGATGTGAACCCGGCTCTTCGGCGCCGAAACGTGTTCGTGTGCAAAAATCAGCCAAGAAGTTGTTAGCATCAGTTTTTTGGGATGCGAAAGGAATTTTGTTTATAGATTACCTTCAAACTGGCAAAACAATTAATTCGGATTATTATTGTAACCTTTTGAATCAATTAGACGAAAAAATTCGTGAAAGAAGACCCGGATTACAGAAGAAGAAAATCATTTTCCGCCAAGATAACGCACCTGCGCACACAGCTCAAAAAACCATTGCTAAAATAACTGAATTGAAGTACGAATTGTTGCAACATCCAGCCTATTCTCCAGATTTAGCTCCCTCCGACTTCTGGCTCTTACCACACCTCAAACAATATCTCCGTGAAAACGATTTTCTTCAAACGAGTTAATAGCTGCCGTGGAGGGATATTTTGCAGAGCTGCCGAAAAATCACTACAGTCAAGGGATCCATAAATTAGAAGACCGTTGGAATAAGTGTATTGAAGTTGAGGGAAACTACATTGAAAAATAAAGTCATTTTTACAAATAAAAATTGGTTTCTTCATTTCCGTTCCGCGAACTTATTGAACAACCTTGTAGTATTATTCAGGTAACTTGTTATTACAACTAGCAAAATACAAGCACAAATTGTAAAAATTAAACATTTAATTATTTACATTTGCATCCAGTTACAATTCAATTTCCCTTAATTTTGTTAGTTCCTATTTCATAATCACATGTAACCATGCCTCTATATTTACTAATTTTGTACCTATAGTTTACAATGACAACAAAAGAGAAAAAGCAGGAAGAAAAGGGTGAGATGCCAGAATTCATGGAATGGTCTTACAGGTATAGTCCCATGGTATTTAATTATACGAATCAACCCCAATTTTAATACAGCATCCACAGGGAATGTATCTGAGAGTCTCCTATCCCTCTTTTTCTACTACCAAATTACTTGATAAGACTTTAAACCTTGACAGTATTTTAAATGCCTTCATGCTGCACAGACATTATACATTTACAAACATCCATGCTTCTCCAGGATTCTAAATTCAATATTCATCATAGTCACAAAATCAAGTGAAAATGGGCCATAATATACTAAAATATATCAGCTCAAGCACATCCAATATTTCCTTCTTTCCAAAGAACTAATGAGCATACTTGGTTTTAGCCAATAAGAGTGATGAAAATAACTCAGCTGTTAATATGAAAATACATGTTGAATCTCAAGTGTGTTTTCAGTGCATTAGTCCTCATACATCACTTCAGTGGTATCAAACTGGCGGGACCGTACGCCACATGCAGCCTGCAAAGGAATTTAATGTGGTGCATGCATTTTCCATAAATTAATAAGTATTATTATGAGAAGAATTTGAAGAGAAATTTAAGATTTTAATGGTTTGGAGTCCAATTTTACATTACCAAAAACGAACGTGTATAATGCTTTGGAAAATCTAGAAATGAAAATAATTAATTTATACTGTGATATAAATTTTATTCAGAGATTTGAAGACATAAATTTGATTAATATTTATTAGCGCCTCATCTAAATTATCCTCAAATTATCTAATCATTATCCTCATCTAAGATTTTTTTTAAATAAGAATAATTGCTTTCATTTACATGTGAACAGCTTTTTTCACTTTCATGTGACCAGCATTTTTCGTAGCTGAAAATTAGTAAATCTATGAAAAGAATAAGACTGCAAATAAATAATGTGTGATAAAGATACTTTCTAGTAATTTTCCTCTAAGATTAAAAACTTTATGAAAATTGAAATACCATGAGGTATTGCAGCTGAAATTTGTAAAAAGAAAAAAGAAGTTTATAATTATTTACATACAAATATGTATTTTTTCCGTATGTGTCATAGGCAAATTGGTACTCGTACATTATTGAGACCAGATTCAGAAATGCATATATGCATGTGTATGTGTTTGTATACACACACACATGTGTATGAACAGAATGCAAGCATATAGGAACACATACATCCATAAATACACACATTTCTGAATCCAGTTATTCCAATAATAGAAAAATACCGAAAAATCTAATACATAATGAAAGGGAATATATTGTCATTATTTATTATCAAATTTTGTCACTGTTGGAACGTTTTTGTATATTTCTGTTTAGTTTAAGTTCAGATTAATTCACTTAGTAGTTATTTCAATATATTTAAATCTAAATAAATTTAAATCTGAAAATTTTAATATTTAGTTTTATATACATTTGAATTACAAATTATAACCAACAGAAATTTTTTGCAGATAGCCATTTTTAGATTTCAGGTACAAAATAATAATATATATATATATGTTTTGTTTTTTAATAGTGATTTATATTATTTTTAACAAATAAGGAATAAATCAAAATGCAATATTCATATTTAAACAAAATAATAAATTTGTAATCCTTCTAAATTGTTTTGATGAAGTAGCCTTATATTTCTCTAAAGCCCATCTTTTTTGATCTTATTATAAAAGGTCTGTGCAATTTTCATCAAAATTTATTTTGGTAATTAACATACTCTGAAAGTGTACACTTTAAGCTGTGTCTTGTTCAAAAACTGTTCAATATGCTAAATACTCACTCATTTGCAGCATTAGTGCCAGGAAAACAAAAGAAAAACTCTGACAATTTTAAAACATTTGAACAAGGAATCTGGTTCTTATAAAATATGCATTTATTTTCAAACACCTCTGATCTGGACACATCTTATTTTTTGGCCATTCCAATATTTTTTTTTCTGTGATACATTATTTAAGGTAAATATATTCCTGATATATATCAATTTCCAAAAATTTATAACTTGGTATCATTTTATTAAGGCTGTTTCAGTTTGACTCCAAGAAGGGATTTCATTTAATATGATCCAGCTGTATATTCCCATCTCCAGAAATATATTTTTTGTCCATTTCTCCAAATATGAAGAGCAGTCTGATAAAATGAAACAATAGCTTCTCAAAATTCAGTAACTTTGTATTGTGACATGTCTTCATTCTCCTCAAGTTTTTAAGCCCAAAGGAGCATTAGCCAAGAAGGGCTACTAATCTCAAAACAGCACTTTGCGTCAATTCACTATACATGGTGTACCACTTTTTAAATTGTTGCCACCAAATATTCTTGCCCTGTATTATATTTATAGAAATTAAACAATGAAGAATCTGCACGAATGTATGTATGTTTTTCACACTGTAAAAAGATGACGGTACCTAGAGCCATTAAATTCATCAAATTTTGAATAATGTAATCTTCCCCCTGAACATGAGCATCTGGAAGGCCAAATTTTGATTTTGAATGTTTTATTACCTTTTCATATTTGGTAAAACTTTAACAAATTTTTGATTAACAAACTGAATGATTTCAGAGTCAGCAATGGCAACACTGTATGGAAAGAAAAAACATTTTTATCTCCAGCATGCCAGACTGTCTATTTGAAATGCTAAAGAAGGCTTTTTTTTTATGATATTGCTGTTGAATTGAATTTTATACAGTTTAAGTGTGAAGGTAACACACAAAACATTTAAAAAATGCCCCTTTGGGTGTAATACAAAATCTGAAGGCTCTCAATTTTTTTTCTAAAGTCTTTTGAACATTTATTGGAATAAAATTATCCTCTATCTTGCTCAATATTAAGCTTTCAGAGCATCTGTTGAAGCAATTGCATTAAATACTGATGCAGTCTGATTTTCAATTGTTGTAATAATAACTTTATGAAATATTGAAGTTGGAGCATTAATAAAATGTAGCCAAGCTTCTGTCACTGGATTTTTAAAGAATTTTAAAATAAGCATGGGACACTTTTCTTGAGATTGAAAATCAGCCTTCAGTGGTAAAAACATCTGAAGTACCCTTTCAAAGGCAGGAAATAATGCTAACCATCTAGCTTGTGAATACCCTAGTATCATTAAAAAATCAGTTTCTACAAAGTTGCAGAAATTTTTCAATGTCTCTACTCTAACAGTCTAAGATTTAAAGCACAAGTATACCTTAGAAATAATCATTTCTATAACAACTGGCAAAATATCGGCTGATGTTCTTACAGTGTTATGGATAATATGTGCTGCACATCCAACTCCAATAAAACCCTTGTTAAGGTTTCATTTCAGTTTAACAAAAACATCATTTTTTCCCCATCTATCAGCTCCTCCAAGGTTAAAATTCATATTATTGGCACAATAACCAATATCATTTCCTTTTAAATCACTTTTTTCAAGAGAGGTAATTAAATAGCTGCTAACAATATTGGATGTTTCACCAGGTAAGGATTTAGTTCTAAACTATAAGTCTAACAAATATTGAAAAAAGTCTTATTTCCTTATGAATGGGTGCATCAGTTAAGATTCAAATAAATGGACATTTTTCTAAATCATTCTGCAAAGCTCTTAAAGCATAAAGCATGAAAACATTTAGTATTATTGCTTTGGCCTTGGTTTGTGCACATGTAAATTTAGGCTCAAATGCCATTTGAAGCAGCTTGGATATACAATCCACAGACCTTAAGCTATGCTTGTGGCAGATAGTATGGTATGCAAAAGTAACTTCTACTGCAGCTAATTCTTCCTCTTTACCACTTAATTTCTCCTGTTTGAAGAAATTTTATATGTCCACCATGGCTTACTGAAAATTTTGAAGACCATCTATTGCACTGTACATTAAAATCGCTTACAGTTTTTTCAATAAAAGGGTATTCCTTCTGCAGGTCTTCATTAAATGTACACTTTCTTTTTTTTTAACCCATTACTAAATAATAATAATAATAATAAATTAAATTAAACCACAGTAAAACATACCCTTAGCACATATGTGATGCACCATTGATAAATAAAAAGTATGTCATTGTTAAGCAGAAAATATCATTACGTGTCATCACTTTGACAGACATTTTAAAAATTTTATGCAAACTCAAAATAACTTTGGAGTAAAAATTTTACAGTCCATATGACAAAAGAAGTACAATTTTAGACGGATATATTTACAATAAAATTTCAGCAAATGGCAAATGAATTATTTTTAGATGCAGTGTAATAATGTGCAAGGAGATGAAAGATACTAACATATATAATGCACCCTTGGGCACATATATAATGCACCGCTGATAATTTAAAAATATATGCATATGTTATAAACTCAAATTACAATCGAATTAATATACCAATTAAAAATTGCAATGCTGTCTGTAAGAGAAAGTCCAAACTGCAATGCTGTCTGTAAGAGAAAGACCAAACTGCAACTGTGAGCAAAAATGACATGTATGTTAGGGGGTTGGGGAGAGAAATACAGGAATGAAAAATAGAACTCCCCTGTTACAATTTTTTTAAGGTGAATGCTAGATGGGAATCTCCTAATTATGTGACCAGTATGGCACATGTCATTTAACTCGTGCTTGTACTCTCAGCTTTCAATCTACACTACTTAAATAAATATATGCATTTAAACTTTTACGTTCTCACACTATTTGGGGGGGGAGAGGACAGACAATTTGAAACACATGGCACATATTCAGGACCAAAAAATAAGCTGTAAAAAATCCTTCCAGGGACTGAAAAACCGTCCCCGAAAATCTGGAACGTATGGTCACCTTATTAGAGTATACATACTAATCATCAAAATTAAAGAATAATTGAGAAAAACCATGCTCACTAAGTTAATGTTGCAACCAATGCCCAATGCTGCAATTATTTATGTTAATGAAATATAACTGAACACAAAATTGCACTTCCGCACTTATATTAGCACTACAATTATGCAAATTCGGTGATTGACAGTGTGGCGCACAATGGACGCATGTTGGAATTCTGGTCTATAGTGTTGGTTAAAGGGCATGTGGTTTGTGAGAGTGATCAGTAATCAGTAGTCATAGCTCAAAGGCATCATTTAAGTGAAGGTCAAAAGCAGCAAATAACTGGTACAATCGATGGAGGTCAAACATAAATTAAGGTCACCCCAGATTTGAATATCCCTCGAAGTGTCATATCAAGAGTTTGAAGCCATCCCTTTAAACACTGGATCAGTTGATAGACAGCCTGGTCAAGGGCAGCCAAGAGTAACAACTGCATCATAAGATTATTTCCTGTTATTGCCGGTTCGAAGAAATTGCAAAGCGAATACAACAAATTTGGTTTTAGGCCTTCAGACTGCCACAGGAACTCAAATTAGCCATTCTACTACTAAACAAAAACCTAACGAAGTTGGACTATATGCAAGAAAACCAAAAGTTTGTATTCCACTCATGCCAGATTCTAAAGAGGCCTGTTTAAACTAATGCTGTCATCATGTTCAATGCAGCCAAGATTACTGGGTTTGAGTATTGTTTACTGACAAGGCCAGATATAGTCTGAACAATGATTCTAGACATGTTTTGATCTGGAGAGAGGAAAGAATACACAATTTGCCTTCCCTTGTCTGTGAAATCCATGGTTCAAGCGTTAAATGCATGTAGCTGCTATCTGGCAACATACTCATATTTAGTCATGTTAATCACATCAAAACGCAAATTTTAGCTTATTGCATAGTGTAACCAATTGGATACAAAGTTTACATATATAGTTTTGACAGTTTCAGCATGGTGACACTATTAATAGTATAACAGTCATTACTGTGAGTTCATGTGTAGGGTGTGGACATCATTTGTGTTTACGAATTTTTGATTTTGTGTTTGTTGTTATTTTGATATATTTAAAGTTTTAAAATTGTCTGAACATGTTTATAGAGTATGTATTGTTACATAAAATTGTTATTACACATTTTTTTGTAAACGTTAATAATATATATTTTTTTGGTACTTACGTATTAATGCAACCAGGCCAAAATTCGCACAAATAGCCAAATTTGGCGACCCTACTTATGGCAGGCCTACGTGTTATACGTGGTTTTTCGTAAAGAAATTATTTTGCTTACTGGTCAGATTGAATGCCCTGAAATACTTTAACTATGGGTATTTGGGATCTGCCTGCAAGTGAAAAAGATGCTGTTCAATTGTTACAGGGATATGGAATCATACTAAACGAACGTACTTGTAAACATTCTCATAAAATGAAACTGTATTTTGAAAAACAAATCTTCTGGAAACGTAACGTCGAAGAGTGCAATCAACACTTGGGTGTGAGAACTGGAAATTGGTTTGAAGGTAGCCGAATTTTATTTGTGACAGAGGTGCGCTTCATTTATTGTTGGTGTAAAGAGTTAACCTCAATTAAATTTTGTGCAGAAGAGATGGGAATTGCTGATAAAACTGTTATAGATTGGAATAATTACATGCGGGAGATATGTGCCCTTGAAATGGATGAAAAAGAAAGAAAGCAAATAGGCGGCGAAGGACTTATTGTGGAAATAGACGAAAGTTTATTTGTAAAAAGAAAAAATAACAATGCTACCACAGCACAGTGTACTACCACAGCAATGGGTTTTCGGCGGAATTTGCCGAGAAACGAAAGAGACTTTTTTGGTTACTTTACCTAACAGAAGCGCCGTTACCCTCATGGAAAAAATTTGCGAAAATATCAAGGAAGGAAGCATCATTTATTCGGACTGCTGGAAAGGATACACGACAAGTGAGTTGGAAAATGCTGGATTTCTGCATGGAAGTGTTAATCACAAATATAACTTTGTGGATCCCAACACAGGCATTCACACACAACATGTAGAGTGCATGTGGGGCTCAGCCAAATGGCACAACAAAAAACAGAGAGGAACAGCCCGTCATCATCTTGACTCATACCTTATCAATACCTTATCGAATTTATATGGCGCCACGCTCAAGCTGTTAATGCCGAAGACGGTTTTCAATCAGTGCTAAAAGCAATAGCCAAAAGATTTCCGCCGAAAAAATAATTCTGTAACTTATTCAAATTTGAAACCGGAAGGGTTTAATTGATATTTTATATTTTAAAACAAAATAATATAAAAAACTGTATTAAAAATTATCTGTAATTAATAAATGTACATTTTCTTTCTATTCATACTTTTTTACTCAAACTTACAAATCGCGCCAACCTGGTTGCGATAATCATAAGTACCATATTTTTTTTTAAAATCGGAATAAAAACTTAGTGTGGATTTTTTGGTATTTTTCCTATTTTATTTGATATCTATTCTAACCTATTTTTTACTTTAAAAATAAAAATTCATGCATTTAAGGGTTAAGGGTCTGGGGAGGAATCATGACATCTTTCAAGGAGGTTCTTTAACCATTCAGAAATATGTGGACGAGGTTTCGGAATCCCAAATTAAGACTGTTTAAGGGTGCTGTTGGCCCACAGATTTTACTAATGAATGACAATGCTCGGTCTCATTGAGCGTATGTGGTGTCAGAATACTTGCAAACAGAAGATATCATTAGAATCAAGTGGCTATCTTATTCATCCAGTTACAACCGAAAATGTCGCGGCAAAAACATCTTGGGCGAAAATGTCATGGTACAAAACATCTTGGTAGAAAAGAAAGCAGAGAGAAAACATCACAGTTCTAAAACATCATGATAGAAAATATCAATATCAAAACTAAAGCAATTCAATAACTTTGCAGTTTAAAAACTTTGTTGTCAAAAATATTGTGGTAAAAAATAAAGCACTTACAAATAATCACATGACAATAGCATCGCAGACATACGTTCTTCAGGCTTTACAAGCTGTAAATGTATATTCACATAATGATTTGTGAGCACAAGAAGGAAAAAGGAACATTTTTATCTTTATATTTCATAATTTTGAATTAAACTAAAAACATTTTCGCTGAAAAAGAACTTAAGCAATTAAAAACTGAAAATGAATAGAAAATTAATGCAACTTCTAGCACTTAATAGAATTTTAAACATACATAGTTAACTAATAAAGGATATAAATAAATTAATCTTTTTTATCCTAGAATTTTACTAATAATTTTTCATGCAAAATATACTCTCAAAACGTTTAGAAAATGGAGGATAAGTAAATGATGAGATTACATCCACAGAAATTGTTTAATTAATTATAAAATTATTTTCTTTCATGCTTGTTAATTTACCAACTTTATTAAAAAAAGATTAATTTACTTTGCTTCTGACTTCTATTATAAGTTAAATTAATTTTCTACCCATTTTCAGTTTTTAAAAGCTTAAGTTTCTTTCTTCCCTTTTCAGCAAAAATTTATTAGTTAATTCATAATTATAAAATATACAAATAAAAATGTTCCTCTTTCCTTCTTGGATAATTATGGTCCTCCTTCCTTCTTGTGTTCATAAATCATTATGCAAATATACATTTACAACTTGTAAAACCTGAAAAATGCATGTGTGAAATGTTATTGTCATGCAATGATTTGAAGGTGCTTTATTTCTTACCAGAATATTTTTAATGATGTTGTTTTTAAATTCTGGAGTTATTGAACCGTTTTATTTACAATGATAATATTTTGTACCATGATGTTTTAGAACTGCAATGTTTTCTCTTTGCTTTCTTTTCTCCCACAATGTTTTGTACTATGACATTTTCACCTTGTGTTGTTTTCTGCATAATGTTTTTGCTGCAGTGTTTTCGGCGGGCACCTATTCACCTGACTTAAACCCCAATGAGCATGTGCGGGATGCCTTAGGGTGCCGAATTTCAGCACACAAAATTCTTCCCTGTACCCTCCAAGAGCTGAAAAGTATACTTTTAAAAGAATGGTGTGCAATTCCACAAGTCTTGATCAACACTTTGGTAAAGTCTATGAAATCCAAGATATGATGTATGCATATCTGCCAGAGGTAACCATACACCATATTAAAGGAAATGTTTCTCCACAAGATGTGACTTATTTAGATTTCTTCCATTATTTTCCAACTTCCATAAATTTTGTTTTAATTTCAATATTTTGCAAACAATCAGCTGCCAAAAATTGCAATTTATGTTTGTAAGGTTTTAGTTAAAAAAGGGGAGTATATAAGGTATATCTCCCACATTCTCAGCGTGCCTTCGTGGTGTAATGGTCAGCACACTGAGCCGGTATTTCATAGGTCTCGATTCCCGGCGAAGGCAGTGCATATTTTTCATCGTTCCTTCTTCCAAAAAAAACCTAACGTCTCTACACTGGCGCCCGAACTAAAAGGGTTGTGGATGATGACTCTCCACACCCAGGATTTGGCGACTAGGTCCCCTAAAACCCTAGTCGCCCTTTAAAAAAGGGGAGTATATAAGGTATATCTCCCACATTCTCAGTCAGCGTGCCTTCGTGGTGTAATGGTCAGCACACTGAGCCGGTATTTCAGAGGTCCGTGGTTCGATTCCCGGCGAAGGAATTGCATATTTTTCATGTCTTCTGCATCGAAAAAAAAACCTAATGTCTCTACATGTTAATGCTTTTGTAAAAATTTCTGTTAATAATTTTTCATTAAATATCAGTTACATTTTATTTCTGTCATTTGATTTGGATGACCAATGTAATTTAACTATTAAACTTAGCATTTATATATATTGCATGAATAATCTGTTACATCAATGTTTCACTAGTTGTGGTTTTCGAAGGAGGCTTTGACTAGTTATTTTAGCTTTGCGAAAATTGGCGATTTGGCGGTACATGGATACCGAGTTTGTGCAATTCTTTGACTTGTTATTTTGCTGCAAAAATCGACGCTACACAAAGCCAAAATGACAAGTCAAGGAATTGCACAAACTCAGTGTCCATGTACCGCCAAATAGCCAATTTTCACCAAGGGGCACCCGTAAATATATTTTTACCTATGTCATTACAAATAGGCATCTGGATAATCAGAATACTACTGCAGTATACCATTTAATCACAAAAAATGCTGCGGAAAAATCGTTAAATTTAACGCTACAAATATTACAAAATTCCCTATATAATCTGAGTAATAAATACACCGTTAAATCAAATTCATAAACCTGATCTAAAAGAGTTAAGAAGTTTACAATTGGGTGCCCTTTGTTTTTTGGCAATTCTGTTTTGACGCCAAGATCAGCGCCAATAAGATACAATTTCAAGATAGCCACTATACAAAACCAAAACAAGAAGTCAAAGAATTTCACAAACTCCATGTCCATGTACACATTGACCTATTTTCACTTAAACAAAACATCAGAGAATTGCACAGACTAGTCATTGCACATTTGACTTTGTCCATGTGCGCATTGATTTATTTTCAATTAAATAAATCAAGACGCTAAAGCCATGTTAAAACTCTCATGGTAACCAAAAATGGGGTTTCATCGCCAAAAGTGAACAAAATTTTTCTCCAAAAAACAAGGGGCACACAATTCTACACTAGAGCCAAAGTTATTATGTAACCTCTGACAAAACACCTTTATTTTGAATATAATTCATATTCTTTTCTGTGGTTTCTATGTAAAGAAATATAAGTTTTTTTTTTTTAATCAGAACTTCTCTAACGCGTTTGTTTAGGACAAACAATGTGTGTTCTGCTTAAAAAAAATTGTTTCGTGCTTCAGTTCCAGACAAACTGAAAATAAAATAAATTAGTTACACTGTAAGGGCTTTCAATTTTTTTTTTTTTTTTGTATATTTAAAATAATGGACAATGGCGGTAAACGTTAATTGAACACTTAACTAAATACATAATAATGTAAAACAATTTTTCATGTCAAAATTAACTGCAAAAATAATGGTGCCAAATGTAGTTTGATTCAATGACGCGTGGGGTTATATTCATTACCCTTCAGAACCGAACATAAGTATACATCATTTTGATTAGAAGCAAAATCCTGAGACTAATACTTACCTTCAACATCAAACTCACAAACACGCCATACAAAAGTTACATAACAGAAATACTTCCGGTCTGTCGCTTAGCAACATGGTATTCTCAGAAAATTGCCATTTATAAGTGACAAATTATTTAGGAATGTTAAATTTGCAATTCGTTAATCAAGAATTCAAAAGTTTTAGAAAAATGTAAGATTACTCGAAAATTTGGGATATCGGGAAAATCAAATACCGGAGGATCAGTTTACTTGGTTGTCTGTATCTACTAACTTGAATTTTAAACTAGAAATCGTTTTCATCAATTTCTTTCTTCCGTGTCAGGTTTAACTTAATTTAATAATCATTTGGAAATAAGATAATAATTAAAATAAAATTATTTATGCTGAATTCATCCCATAAAGGTCAGTTTATGAAATGGCTGAAAGATTTAATAGCAGACGAAAAGTGTCAAGTGGATTATTACTCTTAATAAGCTTCCACTTTTTAGTTAACTGTTTCTATATGTAAACATTACGCTTGTACTTTCTGCAATGATTCTTAATTTATTTACACTCATTGAAATTATTTTCATATATTTATTTAAATGTGTTCTTTGTGATGATATATTTGGTTGCGGAGGATTTGTAAAGTCAAATTTCGATATCAATTATTCGAGAGTGGAAATAAAATTGTAATTATTTTTGTCAGTTTTTACGAATTTCATTTATTAAAAATAATTATAAATGCCCCAGTGTTCGGCAAAAAGTGGAAATATAATGTTTTAGTTTATTTACTTTGCTTTATATTTTAATTTTTTCAGATTACTCAAATCTGAATAATGAAACTGAAATTGAGGAGTAAGAATAAAGTTAGAAATGTTGAAATAATGCTATTGTAACCTGTTATGTATATATTATGATATATATAAATACTTAAAGATGCTAATATTTTACGACTCACAAATTTCACATGCATCTCCCAACTGTACGTATTATTCAAAATTTTGATATGATTAAACGACAATTTTTGGTTTCCGAAATTTAATTCAGTTGAAAAGAATTAATCTGGTTGTTATCACAAGTTTAAAATGTGACTGGTTCTAATCTTTAAAGGTCCATAACTTAAAAAAGTTGGATATAAAAACTCAGTAAGGGTTTGAGGGGTTGAAGTTTTTTTAATATATGTGTGTAATTATGTAAGAAAATTTTTTTCGCCTCTTGCGAACATTCTTTTCTCATAATATAATATGAGTCTCATAAATATTCATGTAATAAATAAAAATTTAATGGATAGTCAAATTTATATGATGATGAGGTGGTAAAATGAAAATAATAATGAACATTTTACCTTCATAACATTGAAAGAAGACAAATCTAGTTAATCATATATGTGGATTTTTGGAGTTTTAAAAAAATCTTATACAGTAAATTTCTTATTTGCTTTTATTTTAACACCGTATTTTTTTTTTTTCAAGATGTGTGAAATTTCCGATATGAATTCTACAAAACTAATGCTTTGCTCTTAGAGATAACATACTGCCTCATAGTTTAGTTATTTGGGTTTTTTAAATCATAGTTTTTTTATTAGATTTTGCTTTTCTAATTTAAGTAAATTTGAAATACTGACAATTACATACTTATATTTCTATGTACTACATTATAGACATACTTCTTTATTCAGATTTTCAACCAAAATGTATTCTATGAATGTTATTTTATATGATTTTTAGATGAACATCTGGTTTAAGGTCATTTTTTAACATTTATCTGGCTTAAGGTCTAGTTCTGTGATGTGAGTTTCCAGGAGTCTATTGTCTAATTAACATGTTATTACTAATAATTCTGCGACAGCAATATACCAGTTATCTAGTATTATTTTATTATTAACAGTGTGTTCCGCAAACTATAAATTGATAATAAAATTTATTTTTCTCTAAAACATTAAAAATGGAACATGAATTAAAAGAATTATTAATATATGAAAAGAATTCTTAGTAAAACTTAAAGCATTTCAAAAACTTTATAGCATTAAATTTTAAAAACTTTAAATTGTTTCACTTGTATGGAATTTTTTTTAATAAATTAATTATGAATTGAGTTTAGAGAAAAGGTTGCTTTTATTAGTCAGAATCATATAAACATTTAAAAAGTAAGGTAAAAAAAATATAATTGGGCATTTCTATATTTTTTGTTATTAATGTGCACTTACTGGTAATTCATTAAAAATATGGCTGGAGAATTCTGTGAAAAACTGAATGAGAAGTGCCTAAGAAATCTTGAGTTCAAAGTTCTCATTTCCCTGTTTTTTTCTGATCATGTATGATAACATTTAAGTTTTGGAAAATTATTGGGTACTTTTTATTTAGGTACTCCACGAGTAAGATGTGGTCCTTGTCCCCAGTTTGATGCAATCTCAGACTCTGAGACTTTATCCAGTAATTAATATTTAACTTCATGAAAAACTACATCTATTAAAAAAAAGAAGAATTTTGATAGCTATTTTTTAAACAACTTGACCAAGTTTGTTGTTAAAATGCATAGATGATGAATAGGCAGGTGTAAAAAATAATGGCAAAAACTTTCATAGATAAGTATCTTAAGTAACAGTTTAAATATAGTAGATCTGAGGTTTTTGATACTAAATTGTATTTTATTAGAGGATCCTCTACATTATGTCTAATTCTTTTATTACTCTTAGGTTTTACTAAAAAGATATCCATATTTTTATATGCTATTCTGTTTATTGTGTAGTTATTTTCTCGATTTTGCCATATATAGATGGAATATGATTACTTTCAAACAAGGTTTCTTTCCTTAGTCTAATCAGTTGTGAATTTTATGACCATTGTATTTCCAAAATGTTATTTTGCAAAAATCAAGCTTCCATTCATTATTCTTTATACAAATCCTGTTACCTCTTAAAATATGAGAAACTACTCTTATACATGCCCTCGGTTGGCGACAAATTTGTGGTCAAACATTTTTGGTGAGAAACACCACAATGTCATATTACTATCTAATTTTTTTGTCTACATTTTGAACTTTAGGCCTAAAATGCCTGCAAAAACTGCGTTTTTGCACTCACAAAAACCACATTTTTAACACACAATTTATGCCAAAGATCTGAAACAAAAACAAAAAATTTAGGTAGCAAAAACCTAAAGTTTCTAACCAAAAAATATTTGACTAGAATCCATGTACACAGCAATCTGTTTTAACTTAAAAAAACGTCAGAGAATTGCACAATCTATGCAGTGCAGGAATTGAGGAATTCCGCACACCTCACTAAAACAAAGTAACATAGCAACAATAAATTTCAAGCAATGCCATGTATTCTGTTTTAACTTAAAAAACATAAGCGAATTGCAAAATATAGGCATTTAAAAAACAAAATAAACTAAAGTAAATTACAAACAATTCAAAAAACAACAATAATGACAGAAATTCATAAAAAAAAAAAAAAAAATGAACATAACATTCTATAAAATAAGAACAACAATAAAATAAAATGCACTTACCATTGTGAATGCTTCTTCAAACAGCAGAAATATCAATTTCAAACATCAGCAAAACTCATCAATTTCCACCACTTTATCTTTCCACCCTATCTTCTAATACACAGAACATGCAAAGTCCAGCATACATTCGTGGGATAGACTGCAGATTAGGGGCCAGCCGCAAAATCGTGCCAAATCTGGTAACCCCTTGGTGTCCTGAAAATTGTTAGGGTTTAAGGTTACAGTTTATAGTACTAAGCGGGCTTTTTGAATTTCATCATTTCACTGCGCTTCTAGTAGATTGTGTGAGCAAAATGGCTGACATCGAAAGAGTTGAATGGGTGGATTTCACTCATTTGATTCGGTTGCAAGATAAGGGGGAAAGATGTGTGATAGAATGGTGCATGAATTATGGTTTGATTGTGAATATGTACGAATGCCCTAAGTGTAAAAATAGTATGAAATTAGTTGAAATGAAAGATGCAACAGATTTGTGTGAATGGAGGTGTGTGTCCATTATATGTGGTTAAGCACGTGGTTGAAATGAGCACACCATTTTGAATTTCATCTCCATCGTATTGTTACATTTTAGTGTGAATATAAACAAATGCGAGTCTCTACTGTTTATTATAAATAAAAATTTATCGTAGAACTATAAATTGCATAGTTAGAATTGTTTAACCACTTTTTGTTTTTTTACTATACTATTGCTCATGTTTCAGAAATCGAAATTTTGAATTTTATCTTCCTTTTTCTTCCGCATTTTTTTTTTAGATTAAGTATGAATTATTGCTTTCCGCTCATTTATTGCCCATTTACTGCTAATTATAATTTCTTAAATTTCATCTAAAACGCTTTACTCCATTTTGCTACTGTCTTAAAAATGATATATAATATTATGAAAAGTTTTAATATTGTTGATCCCATAAAATAGATAGTTATCAACTTTACAATACTTTAACGTTGTTTTTCTTGAACTTCTGTTTCAGATATTTTTGCATGTTTAAATGATCAATTTTTTGCATGTTTACAGTGCTCATTCAAATTTGCAACCATCTAATATGGCGATATGATGAGTTAGTGATTTTCTAACACGTGCAAAAGTAACCGACTTGGCGATTTTTCGAATGTTAACAACTCCAACATCGTACCTTTTCGTCTTTCATTGCAACATAAGCCATTTCAAAACACCCATCAAACCAACCAACCATTCCAGCAAAATAAAGTTTCAACATCAAAAGGGTTGCCATACAAACAACATAGTGCCAAAAACCAGTGCAGAACACATATCGCCACATTTGGCGACGCCATACATCTGAGGACATATATAATAGAGTAGTACCAAATATGATATTCTTAGAATAATAAAACTGTTTGAATAGTAAAATAGGAGAATTAATTTATTGCATTGAGGAAAAAATTCTTATTTTCTTGCATTGAGAAATTCCAGATTTTTATAAGTATACATCTTCTGCTATATAGAATTCTGTTCAATCTTAAATATTTAAAATATTGCCACAACACTCATTTTATGTCAATCAGAAAATAGCTAATGTTTCAACAATGTTTAAAAATGTGTTATAAGATTTAACAAAATGGGAAAATATATATTATACTGATGGTTACCGCATTTAGCAGCTTAACGGATAAAAAAAATTAGTTGACAGGTTTAGAAAAGAACCCGTTTAAGTTTTAATGCAAGCAACTGTTTGTGTAGAAGTTCCGTTATTAAAAAGAATTGTTATTTTTCATAAAATTTAAGTTTCTTGCTAATCATAATTCAGTTATGATTAACAAGTAATTGTATTTTAAGAGTTTAGCTTGTTGTTTGAAGTTTTATTCTCTATAATTCTTTTAAAATGTTTTCAAAATTTGCCATGTATAATTTCTTGAATTGCAGGTACACAAAGCATGGCAGCTTAAAATACCATACTGATTGTGCACCTCATAACGGCTACTATTTGATTCCTTTGTATGATAAAGGAGATTATATCTTGAAAATTGAACCACCTGCTGGGTGGAGTTTTGAGCCTAGCAGTGTTTCTTTACATGTTGATGGAACATCTGATCCTTGCAGTTTAAATCAGGATATAAATTTTGTTTTCAAGGGATTTACAGTCACAGGCCAGGTCAGTGAGAATTTTTATTTATTTTATATTATTTTATTATCATAATTAACACATTGACTGCCAACTACGAGATATTTCGTAGATTGCGTTCTTTTCTAGGATGCCAACTACGAGTTATCTCGTACTGTGTTTACGTGCCATTTTTGTGCAGCTACAATTAAACTCAGAGTATATCAGTGCTAATATCGATAGATGGCTTCTGGGAAAAGAACAAAAAATCAATGCTGGCTTGCATGAACAGAAAATGTATTAAAAAATGAACAAAAAATATAATTATAAAAATTAATTCAAATTCAAGAAATAAAAAAATATTTTATTGTTTTTGGAACTTCTTAAAACAATCTTCCACAGGCTGGCTTCTGTTTACAGGCTGAACAAAAATAACATGTTTTTTTGCTTGGGTACATATAAGACATGGCTTTGTCGGATGCTGTTTTTTTTTTTCAGTAGGTAGTAGACTCTCTAAATAATGGAGCTCTTGCAATCTAGTTTTTTTCGAAGCTGGTTGAATCTCTTCTCCAATCAACATGACGACGAATTCTTCTCTGAACTTTATCAGTTTTATTTTAGCAGAAGATACTTTTTGAAAACTTTTGTGAGCATTGCATATGTATATCTCTATAATATGTAATGAAACCTTTTGGGGCCATCTAATAGTTTTTCTTAGATATGAGTAGTACAAAAGCAAATCTCGAATTAATTCGGTTTCATAGAAATTTTTCCAT
The DNA here is from genome assembly GCA_000611955.2 of Stegodyphus mimosarum. Taxonomy (NCBI): domain Eukaryota; kingdom Metazoa; phylum Arthropoda; class Arachnida; order Araneae; family Eresidae; genus Stegodyphus; species Stegodyphus mimosarum. Next base: position 503,063 of record KK119487.1, read on the forward strand.
TGCTACGTGTCTGCGTGCATGTCTGTGTGCTAATTAACTCATAGTTGGCTTCCACGAAGAGATTACTGTTACACAAGCCAACTATGAGATAATTCGTAAGACCTTTTTTTTAAAAAAAAAAACACAATTTTTATGCTTTTTAATGATAACTATGCACTAGAATTAGAGTTTTTAATAATATAATGTGATTAAATCAAATTGTCATTTTAGGCCAGATTTCTGAAAATTGCCATGGCAGTCAACATGTTAAACAATTAAATGTATTTTATACATAGTTTGAAATTATATCTAGCTATTTCTTATTAATGATCTTGTATGTTTAGAGGTTAGCACTCCTTAAATTTTATAGAGTTATCCTTGGTGAGGGATAGATGATTACCAATACAAACAAGTAATTGTTTCAGTATCTACAGGACACAGTTTATTTAATATCCACATAGAAGCAATTTAATATAAATCTGTATTTATTGTTTTATTTAATAGGCTTTTGTAAGCAGTTTAGTAAACAGAATCTAAAAACCTAAAATAAGTTTTCGCCAGACATTTTCAGGGGCAATTTGCCCAGAAGGACTATTAATTTCATTTTGGCATTTTACGTTGATTAACTAAAAGCGTTGTTTCACTTTTCAAATTGTTGCCACCAAATATTATTGCCCTGTATTATATTTAAAGAAATTAAATAATGAAGAATCTGTATAAATATATGTATGTTTCTCACCGTGTGATAAAACAACCGTACCTAGAGCCATCAAATTTTGAATATTGAATGTTTCTATCCGAATATGGGCATCTGGAAGCCCAAATTTGAAATTTGGATTTTTTTTATTATCGATTTCATATTTTATAAACAAATTTTTTAGTAATGAGCTCAAGGATTTCAAAGCGAGCAATGGCAACGTTGTACAGGAAAAAAAAAACATTTTTATCTTCAGCACGTGAGACTGTGTATCAGAAATTCTAAAGATAGACTCATTTTAAAATTATTTTGTGATATTGTTCTTGAACTGAATTTTATGGTTTAAGTGCAAAGAACATGATGTTTAGTAAATAAAGGTAACACACAAAGTGTTAAAAAAAAGCCCCTTTGAAAATAATTTAAAATCTGAAACCTTTCAGATTTTTTTGTCCCTGAAGAACTATAGTTTTCGTTTTGCGATTTTGCGTTGGTTCACTCTGAATGCCCGTTTCACTTTTCAAACTGTTGCCACTAAATATTATTGCCCTGTCTTATATTTAAAGAAATTAAATAATGAAGAATCTGCATAAATGTATATGTTTCTCGCATTGTGATAAAACGACTGTACCTAGAGCCATCCAATTTTGAGTGATATAATCACACTGCAAATATGAGCATCTGGAAGCCCAAATTTGAAATTTGGAATTTGTTTTATTACCGATTTCATATTTTGTAAAACTTAAATGACTTTTTGATTAACAAACTCAAAGGTTTCAAAGCAAGAAAGGGTAACGTTGTACAGAACGTTTTTATCTCCAGCGCGTAAAACTGCGTGTCGGAAATTCTAAAGATATGCTCAATTTAAAATTATTTTGTGATATTTCTCTTGAACTGAATTTTATGGTGTAAGTGCAAAGAACATGATATTTAATAAATAAAGGTAACACACGAAATGTTAAAAAAACGCCCCTTTGGCCGTAATTTAAAATCTGAAATCTCAGATTTTTTTTTTTTAATGCCATTTCACTGGTCTACATAAGATGGAAAATTGAAACAGCAACCATATAATATATATAGCAAAGTTGTCAGGACTGAGTGTTCTGTGCATGTTTTTCGCAAACATCTTAAAGTAACTCTTTAAAGTCCTTAATCCGGGTTTGATCGCGCTGGGTGTCTCACGCCCAGTGACTCCTTTTTCGCACTTTTTCTTCCCAATCTTTTTTCAAAAATGGACGAGTCTTCGTGTAGCTGCCTCAAAGGTCATAACCTTGGAAGAGGAGAATCGGTGAAAGAATTCTAAAAATAGATCTACTTAAATCGCGGGGCATGGGTATCTCACACCCAGCGCGAGCATTTCTGTAACTGTTCTCAGTACGACGTATCTAAATCGTTCTTTCCTTATGGCACATTACGGCACTTATGACGAAGAAATGCGGTATTTGTAAAATTTACTGGATACTGTTTCTTCTGATGAAGAAAATATAGAGGAAGATAATGATTTTTCAGGTAATGAAGAGCCAGATGATGAAGAATATTGTAGTGATCATGATTCTTCAACAGAAATTCCATCTGATTCTGAAAACGATGTTTCGGATTCAAGTGAAGATGATTATTTTATCGGAAGAGATAACATAAAAACATAACGAAGTGGAATAAAGAGAAATTCAAAGCTAATGTTGGAATTTCTGCGAAAAAATATAATATCAAAACTCCCAGGAAATACACCCGTTTCAAAGAATGTAACTCCTCCTGTGGATGCTTGGAACCTCCTTATATCTTTTGATATGATAAAGAAGTTAGTGCTAGGGACTAACAGTTTTATAGAATCAATTCGAGAGCGTTTTTCACGGGAAAGAGATGCAAAAGAAACTAATGAGGCTGAAATTAAAACATTTATTGGATTGCTTTATCTCATTGGTTTGCATAAATCATCACATGTGTAATATACGAGATCTTCGGGCAACAGACGGCACTGGAATAGAAATATTCCGTACAACCATGTCATCAACACTATTTTTCATTGAGATGCATTCGATTTGATGATATACAAACTCCCCAGGGCAGAAAAGAATTAGACAAACTGGCCCCGATACATGAATTCTTCCAACATTTTGTAGAAAACTGCCAAAAATCGTACAACGTTGGAGAGCATGTAACCATAGATGAGAAATTAGAATCTTTTAGAGGGTGATGTCCATTTTGCCAATACATGCCAAAGAAACCATCGAAGTATGGAATAAAAGTTTTTGCGCTCGTGGATTTGAGAATGTTCTATACTTGGAAAATGGAAATATATGCCGGTAAACAGCCAAAAAGTCCATTTCAAGTAGATAATTCTCCCAGTAGTGTCATAAAAAGATTGATGGAACCTCTGTATAATTCAGGAAGAAATCTAACAGTGGATAACTTCTTATCCACTTTCACAAGAACTTTTGAAAAAAATATAACAATTGCTGGAACATTGAGAAAAAATAAGAAATAAATTCCTCCAATATTCTTGAATACAAGGAAAAGGGACGTTTACTCTTCCATGTTTGGATTTCAGAAAGAAATCGTATCTACCAAAGAAGATAGAAATGCTCTTCTGCTCTCAACAATGCATAACGATAATGCAATAGACATCACTACTGGAGAATCAAAGAAACCCGAAATAATAACTTTCTATAATATAACGAAAGGAGCTGTGGATGTCGTCGACGAAATGGCTGCAACGTATTCAACAGCTAAAAACGAAATCGATGGCCTATGACGATATTTTATGCAATGTTGAATGTAGCTGCGTTATTTTGCTATCCACTAAGGAACCACCGACTCAGAATCGAACACGACGTTCTTTTCTGAAAAGTTTGGGATTTGAACTAATCGAAGACTACAAAAAGATCAGAATCCAGCAAACAATGCTCCCGCAAAGTTTGAAAGTAAAACTGGTAAAGAATGAGGACTCTCAACCATCTGCTAAGAAGGCAAAAGTAATAATTAACAGATGTGCTGAATGTGGATCTAAAAAGGACAGAAAAACAAAATATATTTGTGAAAAATGTCAAAAACATGTATGTACGGAACATATGGCATGTATTTGTAGGAAATGTACAGAATAATTGTAAGTAATATTTTAAATATATGTTTAAAACTGTTTTGACTCTAATCTTTTTCTTCTGTTTTATGTTTTGTGTAAATTTTATAGTAGAAAATAGGAAGAAACCACCTTGGTTGTGACACACCCAGCGCGTGTAATGCCAGGTTAAGTCCTGATCTGGAACAGGGAGCTGAAAGCAGCTTTGTTCTAGTTGTAGATACTATGATATACGTGGTATAATAACTGCACTTGGAAGGGATTTAAAATCCTCTTTTATTAAATCAATATTATTTACAAATTACTTCCCAACTTGGGAGGGATACAGAAAGTAAAAGACCACACTTGGGCCTAAATTAACAATCAGATAAATTTATACTAAAACTAAATGGCCTCTAACTAAATGGTGCGTAGCAAGAAATATTAATACTAGCGCACTTCAATTTATTTCAATAAGCAATCACGTAGTAAGCACTATGGCTTAGAAATTATCTGCTAGCTGGTCAGGCGAACGTCGAACAGAATGACCGTGATCTGAGACTAAAAGCTCTCTCACTCTGAGAGGTTTCTACCACTGGTTTAAATAGTACTTGGCTCTACTTCAAATTAGCATAAGCTGAAAACGTGCGCTACTTCTGACGGGAAGTTGAAACAGAGAAGAAATAAAAAGATCTAAATTAAAATAAAACTTGGTTAGTTTAACTAAAACCTTACATACTTCCCGCCAGAATTGCGGTAGTTAAACTACTGTGGTCCAAACGGACCATGTTGAAACCCGCAATTCTAAACAAATAATCAAAATTTAAGTCTTCTAAACTTAGGCCAACCCTTACAAGGCAATATCTGTTTGTGAAAAATACAGACGAAACTTGCTTGATACAACAGTCTTCAATATTTTTTTTTTCATCTAAGTCTTACTCCTTCCAGCAAAATCTGGAAGGAAAGGAATTTTAGTACAGCATAATAACAGTAAATTTCTAGGTACCATTCTTTATTCTTACCCGTGTAAATTCTGGCACACACATTATCATTCAAGCACAATTAAATTCTTCCCCCAATGCTCTCTCACCGGTGTTGGATGAAAAGCAAACCGCCATTGCGGGTTTTCTGTGTTCGGGGGTGTTCAAATCTCTCACCTACGATCGACTAACATTAGTTAGAACTTGACATACGAGACCTCAAAAGACGCCCTATAACCAGCTAAACCTGAGGTTCTCACTAGCTTTTTGTCTAACACTTTAAGTGTATTTGGTGGAGAGCCTATTTAACACTTGCATTCTAAAATTACTCTAACTTTTCATGCATACAATTTGCAGTTTGCACATATAATGTTTCATTCACATTGATATTGCACTTAACGTGCATTGCTAGCATAATTTACATTTTATGAAACTTTAACAATTTCATAGCACTCATGAAATACAAATGTAGGTTAAATTTGTAAGTTTACAGCAAGTGCTTCCTATTCCTTTCTCAAGGTACTTTCCTGAAACATCACATTACACTGAAATAATAGTCCATAGACTAAATTGTGTTCTTCAATTTTCCGATTTTTCATTCTAGACATTTTACAAGTCTTTCGACAAAGCAAATACAAAATCATTTAGTTAACATTTTTTTTCAGCAATTCATTGCTTTTAGAAAATTAATCTATTTACAATGCTTCAGAATCTACTTTACAAACATTAAGTAATTTTAAGTCTTTGCAGAATTACAATTTTTAAACAAAACATGTTACTTTCAAGATAAGTGCTTATCGCCCACTTGGCATAAAACTCAACCTCGCTTGAGGTAAAATCGACCCTGCAACTTGCAGTACACTCGAAAATTAACTAAACTTTGGAATAAGAAATACTACTTATCTTGTTGTGGTCAGCCATCCTTTTCTTGGCCCAATCCTTGAAGGTTGGATAAGTTGAAGCTTGGGCCAGTCTCCTTGACTTGGTCCTTGCCAGCTTGTTCATCTCTTTTTCTTTTACAATTCCCTCATTGTATCCTGGGGTACTTGCACTGGGGAGGAGGTTGCTCTGCTGGGCGTTTGCTGGACTGGGCCGTTCGCTCCTGGGCCCTCGTTCGTTGCTGCTCCTGGTTCCTGCTGCATTCGGGACGTTGTTCCTCAGGCTGCAACCGAGGCTGCTTGCTTCTCAGGCACCTCTCCGATGTTTCCGCAGTTCTCTTCACTACTTTGGGCTTTCCTTGCCCATTCTGCTTTCGTCTCTTGGTCTGCTCGTAGGTCCGTTTGTAGGTTTGCTCACCTGCATCGTCAGTCTTTCTTTTGAATCCACATTTTTGGTTCTTACTTCTACTTTGTTGAGGGGGAGCTTCCTTTTTCTGTCTTTTTGATACCATTGTAGCTGGTTCTTGCTCTTTTCGCTGAAGTACATCTTCCGTGCTATTAGATTGCCTCGGATCCTGGAAAAAATCTTTAAATATTTGCATTTTATTCCGGTTATAATAGGGCTTGATTTGGTCCACATTCGCCGTAATTCTTTGCCCATCATTTCTTTTTAATATAACCACTGCCTGTGTAACTTTCTCAATTATGAAAGGGCCTTCAAAACGCGGAAAAAAATTTCCCCACCTTTTCTTCTGGGGCATTTGACAAGTTATGTTTTATTTTCAGAACTTCATCTCCCACATTGTACTTGACCCCTCTTCGCTTTTCGTCATGATATAATTTTTGTTTTCTCTGGGCCATTTCTATACTTCCCGTCGCTTCTCGTATCAAATTTTTAATGTCACTCATTTTAAATTCTTCTGCCCTTTCCTGGACAAAGAAAAGTTTATCTAAGAGTGTCAAAATTTTTCTTCCAAGAAACAGTTAACCTTTTTTTTTTTTTTGTGTAGTATCGTGTTTGGCGGTCCTAAGGGCAAATGCAAATTCATTTATATGGCTATCCCAGGTAGAATGATAATTCATCACATAACTTCGAATTATTTTCACTACATTTCTATTAACCTGTTCCGCTATGTTTGGGTGCGGACGATACGGGACCATCTTTAGATGATGTATGCCCAGTTTTGCACACATTTCCTCAAAAATATTACTAACAAACTGGGGACCATTATCGGAAATAACTTTTAGGGGCGCCCCGTATTTTAAAATATACTTATTTAGAATTGAATCTACTACAATTTTTGCAGACGCGCGTTTTAACGGAATCAACTCTAACCATTTGCTAAAATGATTCACTCTAACTAAAAGATATCAGCTTTTGTTAACTTTACTTCTAGGATAAGGTCCCATTAAATCGATGCCTATTATTTGATTTGGGAATTCTGATTTAATACTATTTAGGAACCCGGCCGGGCGGAAATTAACATAATTATTTAATTGACATGTTGGGCACGACTGGACATACGCCCTAGTAAACTTTTGCAGTTCTGGAAAGAAAACTGCCTCGCGAACTCTCTGAACAGTTTTTCTTATACCTAAATGAGCCGAAATGGCACAATCATGCAACTCTTCTAATACATTCAACCTCATGCTAGCTGGGATAACCGGTCTATATTCATGATTCTCATTAGTCGTTTTCGTATAAAATAACAGTCCGTCAATTATTTCGTAATTTGCGGCCCTATTTCTTATCAGCACAATATCCGGATGATTGAAATTCTCAGAGTCGGCCAAATAATTGTATATATTTTTGAACTCCGGATCTTTTTCCGAGTTCGGCTATTACTGTTTCATGAGAATCTAATACTTTGGATGTCAGCATGGCTATCTTAAGTATATTTCCATTTTCATCTAAGTTAATTCTGCTTAAAGCATCTGCCCCAACATTTTCTTTTCCCGGCGTATATTTAATTATTAGGTTATATTCCTGTAGTTTAAGAGCACACCTTATTATTATTTAAGAGCTAAACCTGAGGTTCTCACTAGCTTTTTGTCTAACACTTTAAGTGTATTTGGTGGAGAGCCTATTTAACACTTGCATTCTAAAATTACTCAAACTTTAACTTTTCATGCATACAATTCGCAGTTTGCACATATAATGTTTCATTCACATTGATATTGCACTTAACGCACTTATTAATCTGGGTGATACATTTTTTCCAGAATAGAGTCTAGTGACCGCCACGTGGTCGGTATATACAGTTACTGGAGAACTTCCAAAGAACACACGAAATTTATGTACTGCTGATAACACTGCGAGAGTTTCTCTCTCTGTTGCGGAATAGTTTCTCTGGGTTTCATTTAATGTTCGACTGAAAAAGGCCACGGGTTGACCATTTTGGGAAAGCACTGCCCCAATCGCGAACTCTGAAGCGTCCGCTGAAATCTCTAATCCTTTATCCCCCTCTGGAAATTTTAAGACGGGAGCTTGAGTCAATGCATCTTTCAATTTTTGAAATGCCAAGTTGGCTTCTGCTGACCACGAAAACCTAGCTTTCTTTTTTTTCAATTTTAGCAGCGGCTCAGCTATTTTTGCAGTCTTTAATGAAGGACCGATAGTATGAACACATTCCAAGAGACGACGATAACTTCTTCGCTGTTTTAGGAACAGGATAATTTTTAATAGCTATTATTTTTGACTGATCCATTTCGATTCCCTTTTGGGAAATTTTAAATACTAAATAGCATAACTCTTTTGTGGCAAATTTACATTTGGACGCATTTATCTTTAAACCAGCTTCATTTAACAATGAAAACACTTTTCTTAAATCTTGTAAGTGTTGTTCTAGAAAACTACTTGTAATTATAATATCCTCTAAATATATGAACGTGCTTTTACCAAGGACCGGTCTTAAGACAATGTCCATACATCTTTGGAACGTTGCCGGCGCGCCGGATAAACCAATAGGCATTCTAAGAAATGCGTACGTGCCAGACTTAGTTATGAACGCGGTTTTGTGGACGTCTTCGGGTTTTACCCCAATCTGAAAATAGCCACTCGTAAGATCTAACGTAGTCATGTATTTTGTAGACGAAATATTTCGAATTATCTCTTCGATTATCGGCAACGGATATACGGGATATTTTGTAACGGAATTTAACTTGCGATAATCTATAGCAAAACGCCACCGCTTCGGGTGCGTAATCGGATAATCATTATTTTTTTTACATAAAACAATTGGGCTAGCATAACTGCTAGAAACTGGCGTGATGATTTTATTCTTTAACATCTCTTTAATATGATATTCAATTATTTCTTCTTTGACTTTATCGTAGCGGTAGGGCTTTTGCCTAACTGGCTGAGCATCCCCCATTTCAATATCATAATTTACGACCTGTGTGAAACCTGGTACATCGCTAAATAAATTCGAAAATTCACTTACCAGGCCCTGGAGTTTTTCTTTTTCTTCTGCCGGTAGATGCTGCAAGTCCAGCTGCGGAGGCTTATCATTCTTGGTTTCTATTGGTTTCATATTTAACGTCAACTCTCCCCCTTTGAAATCAATTTTTGCTTCTGCCAAACGAAAAAAGTCCACACCTAGAATAATACACATTTGCAGGTTTCGCACAATATAAAATAAAAGTTTTACCTGCTCGTGGTTGATGCGCACAAACAACAGTACTTTGCCTAAACAGCTACACTTCTCTCCTTGGGCCGCTATGACATCCGTGTCTCTTGCACTAAAAATTCTGTATCTGCGAAAGTGCTTCTTGAAAAATCTTTCTGACATAAAGCTGCTTTGGGCTCCTGTATCTGAGAGAGCCGTCGCCGGTATGTTGTTAATTAGAACTTCAATCTTCGGTAAACTCAAATTCTTCACGACCACGGTGTTTAAATTAATTGTGGAAGGGTTTTGCGCTGCTTCGAACTTCTTCACCTTCCTCGAAGAAATCCATCTTAGTTTAAATTCTTCTTATTTTGGTTGCCGTTGGAATCTTTGCTTGTTCTTCTGTTGAATTCCCTTCGTTCGCCGCTCGATTTAGGAGACACCTCTTTCTTCTGCCATTGCTTCGCCTTTTTCCCGTAACTTTGATTTTGCTTCTGCTGGGGTCTTGGCGAACTCCACTGACTTCTTTGCTCAAATTGGCGGCGTCGCTCATTGTCGGCTGTTCTTTGGCTTTCAAATTGTACTGAGAGCTAAAATAATCTGTCTAACGTCGTTGGGTTTCTTAGCTCGATGAAATCTTGAACTTGGGGCAGTAGCCTAAGAAGTATAATTTGAATAACTTCAGGATCCGGGCGACTTCCATACAAAAGCTTGAAAACTTGAATTTTTCTCAAAATAAAATTTGACAAATCTTCTATTTTTTCTTGATATCGGCTAAAAAGTTCCGCTTCCAGTCTTGCTCGATCTCGTACTACAGGAAATGCTTTCACCAAGGAATTTTTGAAATTTTCATACGTATATGTGGGGCTTCCTGGTTCCCCCAAGAGATTCTTTCCAATGCACTTGAACCAACTTAGCGCTTGGCCCTTCAAAGCGCTGGTAGCAAGAGCGACTATCTGAAATTCGTGAACTGGATATAGCATGAAGTGGGAGTCTAGCTTTTCCAGGAAATTAATTACGGCTGTCTTGCCGTCAAAACTTGCCGCTGGCTTCATGGCTGCTCGCATGGTTTGTACGATGTAGCCAAATCCTTCTAGGCCAGGAGGTGGTGCTATCTCAGGATTCTGGACAGGTACAGCAGGTATCTCAGGTTCGTCTTCTCGTCTTTGAGGCCATCCTCTTATTTTTCTTCGGACGCCAGTGTCAGGACTGAGTGTTCTGTGCATGTTTTTGGCAAACATCTTAAAGTAACTCTTTAAAGTCCTTAAGTCCTGATCTGAAACAGGGAGCTGAAAGCAGCTTTGTTCTACTTGTAGATACTATAATATACGTTGTATAATAACTGCACTTGGAAGGGATTTAAAATCCTCTTTTATTAAATCAGTATTTTTACAAATTACTTCCCAACTCGGGAGGGATACAGAAAGTAAAAGACCACACTTGGGCCTAAATTGACAATCAGATAAATTTATACTAAAACTAAATAGAAATTTAATTAAACTTTGCTCACAGAGCTAATCGCGGAGTTGGCCTCTAACTAAATGGTGCTTAGCAAGAATTACTAATACTAGTGCACTTCAATTTATTTCAATAAGCAATCACGTAGTAAGCACTATGGCTTAGAAATTATCTGCTAGCTGGTCAGGCGAACGTCGAACAGAATGACCGTGATCTGAGACTAAAAGCTCTCTCTCTGAGAGGTTTCTACCACTGGTTTAAATAGTACTTGGCTCTACTTCAAATTAGCATAAGCTGAAAACACACGCTTCTTCTGACGGGAAGTTGAAATGGAGAAGAGATAGAAAGATTTAAATTAAAATAAAACTTGGTTAGTTTAACTAAAACCTTACAAAGTAAAAGTATGTATCGATAACCATTTGTTTCTTGTAAGGACTGAATCATACCAATGCCGATTTCTTGTCAAGGACACTACAACAAAGAAAGCTGAGGAAACAGTTTTTCATTTACTTTGTTTAATGTGAGGAAACTTAAAAATAAAAGTACAATTTGTGTGTTAATTTGCTGTCAAATTTTATAGTTTTTTGTAATCTAAAAGAAGAGACACAATAAAAAATATATGAAGAAGCGTATGTCTTATTTATTGCAAAATATAAAAGAATAAAAGTATTGTTTTACCCATCAGTTATGTGCAATAAAAGTCCTTCATGAGGGATTAAAATAAATTACAAATAAGTTTTGATCATCACTCTCAGAGGGGACTAAAATGGGACATACTAAGTCACAAAGTATTTAAACTGACGCATTTCCTTATTATTTTTAAAATTTAGTCTGTCATTATTTAACAGAAAGTAGAATAGTGTAGACTAAAAATCAAAAAAAGGTGTATTCTATTGACTTCCATTTTATTTTATTAAACAACTTTAATTTCCTTTTTTGCTTTATTAAACATTTCTTTCAATGTAAATTTTTTAAGTTGCTTCTTTTTTATGTTAATATGTTCTCTTTAATTCTATAGACAGACATAATTCCTTGTTTAGTTATATTGTTCAAGTCCATGTCAAGATCTCCTACTAAATTGTCATTCAAAATTTTGTTATTTTCAGCAACCTACCTGTCTGTTACTTTCTTAAGTAACAGTAGCAATATTATCTGGATTATAATCATACTACAGATATTTTCTACCACTTATGTATTGGTATCTTAATTATCTTAATCATACCACAGATTTCGCCATCCAATAGTTGACTAATGTTTGGGCATTTCCATCAGAATTAAAAATTTCTGTTATATCATATTCCACCTTCACATTTTTTTTACAAATTCTATTAATTGAAAAATTTTGCTTTTTGTTTGTGATATCTGAAAACATTCGAATTTTCGGCTATCAAAATGCTATGCTGTATTGCGATATAAGATTGGCAACTAAAGATATATTGTTCTGTTAAATTTTGTAATGCTTCTATCACATGCTGACAAAGTTAATCTTGAATTATATTAGTGTATTTATTTATTATATTTATGCCTATTTCCCACACATGCTTAAGGCTTACCTGAGGGCCCGACAGCAACCAAGTGGTTAAATTGCTGAACACTGGTACTTCTGACCTGGGTTTGAATCCAGGTGAACGGGCTGGTTTCATAGACATTCTCATGGTTTTTCCCATGTGTAACATGTATATGAGACAGTTTCTCTTAGAAAGTCGTCCATGAAGGCATCCTTCCCCTCAGGCAGCTAACCTTAGTATTGTCCATAATTTATCAAACCAAAAAAAAAAAAAAAAAAAAAAAAAAACTCTTTTCAGAGTTCCAAATAAATAAATTCCCACTATCCAGAATGATCTAAAATCCAGACCTCAAAGCCACCAACAACCTTTTTTATTATTATTATTTATTGTATGCTTATGCATGTTTTCACCATAATAAAACTTGTGGAGTGTTCTGATTCTTAATTTGACTTTGGCACTAAATAAAATACCTCGTTATTTAAGAAACAACCATTTTAGCATAAATTTGTGTAATCAATAATTTGGCTCTGTAGCTGCATATGTGCTTGGCATGCATTTCAAAACCGAAGCATTCTACATAGAAACATTGTAGATTTTACACTACTAATATTTTATATCCCTGGTGAATCATTATTTATTATATTTTGCTTTCATCATCACATGTTTATCAACACATGATAACAACTTGAGTAATGGCTCATGCAGCAATGCCTTTTTTTTTTAATTAGTAATTGAATAGCAAAAGGTGTGGTAACCTTTTATGTTGGCATTACATTTGAGAATGATTACAGATTTAAGTTAAATGTGCTAAGAAATGTCGATGAGGAAAAATTGAAGAAAAATTTCTTTCCATGTGCTAAAAACAGATTTCGTTAATGATACTCATAGACCAAAAGATTACATTTAGTGCTATTTGAATTAAGAATAACTGATTTGTTATTCACATAAACCCAAAATCGTTATCAGAACTGGTATGGCTATACCAGGCGGCAGAATTTAGGAAAGAAATTTAGAGAAGCACTGAGCAGCAAAATTAAGAGATTACAAAATTTTTGGAATTTAGGGAAAGCAGTGGGACTCAAAATTTACGGGTGACAAAAATTTAGGAGCCACTTGATAGCAGAATTTAGGACCCCCACACACTGCATCTAGCGCCACCCATCGATAAGCCTTAAGCATGTGCAAAAAAAAAAAAAAAAAAAAAAAAAAAGATCTAAGTATAATAAATAACTAAATTAATACAATTCAGGCTTAACTGTTTCAGTGCATGATAGAAACGACAAAATTTAGCTGAAGAACTTGTCTTTTGTCGCCAATAATGTATAGCGGACGTTTTTAAGCTAGACTAAAATTATACTTCACTGATTCCAAGGTATTTCAGTTAATATAGCAGTTTGCCCTGCTCCTTAACATTCTCATTTGATCCAGCTTATTATATTTTGCAGTCTGTTATTATTACAGCAATTTTATGAAAATTAAAGTTTGAACTTTCGATTATGCTGGAAAGAGTTTCTGATTCTGGAGCTACAAAAGGATTTACAGAGAAAGCATGTTTCGATGTCCATTAAACAAAAAGTGGAATTGCTACAAAAAAGGGATAAAGGTATATCCTCAAAATTATGTGAGGAATATGGCATTGGAAAGTGAACTGTATATGACATAAGAAAACAGAAAAAGGAATTATAAAAATTTTTTGGGGTTCCAACACCCCACTCGCAATGAATAACAAAAAAAATTATTCATTATGCTAGAAGTGATGATCATGACAAAGTAAAGATTGAATGGGTCAGACAGCATCGCAGCAAGGGCATGCCATTGATGCATACAGTGCTAATGCTCAAGCCAAAATATTTCATGAATAAATGAACTTTAAAACTGAGTGCACATATTTGATGGGTTGGTTAACCAAATTTAAAAATGGCCGTGGTATAAGGCAATTAAAAACTTCAGGTGGAAAAGCTTCAGCTTATTCTGAAGCTGCTGAACTATTTGCAGTTGAATTCATTGAACTCATTAATACTGAAAAGTTATCTCCAGAACAACTTTATATCATTGATGAAACTGGTCTTTTCTGCCACTATATACCACGAAATACCTTGGCAACCTCTGTAGAAAAGGGTCCAACTGGTGTCAAAGATTCCAATCAAAACTAACAATTTTATCATGTGCAAATGCTGCAGGAATTCACAAGTGTAAACTTTTCATAATTGGAAAAAATACATGAACTTGAACATTTAAAAGACTAAAGAATTGTTATATATCATGAAAATAAGAGCATGCATGACACGAGCATTAATGAATGATGGGCTTGAAAATCATTTCATACCAGAGGCTCGGCAACATTTGAATTTGGTTCGTTTACCTGATGATGCAAAAATTGTCCTGATTGTAGACAACTGCTCATACTTCACAAAGTTTTAGTGAAAGATAATGTATCCATATTATTCTTTCCTCCAAATTGTACATCCATCATTCAGCCTATGGATATCATAATAGTGTGCTTACTGAAATGCAAATATAAAGTAGCATTTTTAAAATCCATGTTACAATTCTTGAAGGCTGTTCATGAATTTTTTAGATATTTTGGCATAAAATCTGCTCTGTGGAGCATTGCAAGGTTGTGAGAGCATGTATCTCCAAATACTTAAAAACATGCTTGGCATAATTTATGGCCAGCTACTATATTTCATGTGAGAATAATAATGATAATACCTTTAAATTTGAAGGTTTTCAAACATTACAAATCAAAGATGAAATTTTCCAGTTAATGGATTTTGTAAAGAAATGTGGAGAAGCAGTAATAAATGAAGTTGATATAACAGAAGTTTTTCATTGCGATGGCAATGCCCCAATCATCAATCAATTAATGGATAGCAAAATCTGTAGTAGGGTTCTAGATCCTGAAAATACCACTGCCGACAGTGAAGAAAGTGACAGAGATGTAATTGAAAATGAAAAAATTTCGATTCGGAATTCTCAATTGTAAATAATGGAACTTTGTAACTGAACAATAAATTATGCCTGTCTACAGAATTAAAGAGAAAGTATTAGCTCAAAAAAACAAAGCAACTTAAAGAATTTACATAGGAAATGTTTAATAAAATAAACAAATAAATATTAAGTGGTTTTTTTGGGGGGAGGGGTAAATTTTGATACCCTTTTGATCATAAATGCTTCATTATTTCATAAATCACAATTTCATTTTTTAATTTTTACATGCCATCTTACTATATTTAAACTGATCATCTAATATCCAGAAAAATCTCAAATCTGGAATCGCCGAAGTCTCGAGGAATCCAGATTTGTACTGTGTAATATTTGGTGTTGCAACTCGTAAATCTAAATCTTTGTTATTAAATAAAATTAAAATTCAATAACAGTCTATTCTATTCAATAACAGTTGTGAATTTGCAGAACATGCATATTCTCAGGTATATTCTCCCATAAACATTTCACACATTTGCTGGATGATTATAAAAGTGAGGAGCAAAAACTCACTACTGGCAATGCTAATTGTTTGGGTAAAAATATATTTACAGGTGCCCCTTGGCGAAGATTGCCAATTTTTGGCGTTACATGGACACCGAGTTTGTGCAGTTCTTTGACTTGTTATTTTGGTTTTCTGATGAACACAAAACTAATAGAACAAGTCAAAGAATTGCACAAATTCGGTATCCATGTACACATCAACCTATTTTCACTTAAAAAAACATCAGAGAATTGCACAGACTTTGGTATTGTGCACTCCCTTGCCTTTGTCCATGTACACTTCGATCTATTTTCACTTAAAAAGTCAAAAGAGCAGCCAGTTCCACACTAGAGCGAAAAAATATATACATAACTTCAATAAACTACATTTTAGATCAAACAATGAGATAACATAAAAAAAGGAAATTCAGCTTAGCACTGCACAAAGGAAATATCCACTTACCTTATTTAAAAATGTCCATGTCTTTAGTCAAAGAAGAATCCTTAACAGCATCCAAAAACTTCCTAAAATTATTTAAACTAGAATCTGTATACTGGCGTTGCCACATAAATTCACAAAAGTAACAGTCAAAAATATCCTCTGTAGTGCCGGTATCATCCGACATTCAACCATACACATTTCCTTCCTACAAACAGTACATATAATGGCTACTAAGTAAATCAGTCAATTAATGCTTTTTTCCTTTCATTCCAAATCGTACAGAAATTCAAATTAATCTTAGGTCATTCAGCCATTTTACCATGTAAAACACAAAATAACCAACACTCAAGAATCACATAACCAATTATGTCATAATAGGGTTTCCATAACATTCAGCTTCTCAGGTTATCCTAAATGAAACAACTTAGCAATAAATGAAACTACTACTTAGCAATAATCCAAGAGGCACCCTTAAATATATTATAACCACTATTTATAATATTCACTTTTATTTGAATATTACAAATAGTTAGCATTGCTAGTTTCCTTTGGTAATGCAACCCCCAATAATTTACTATTATGTTTTAATTAAAATAATTTAAAATATAAAACATTGTATAAATATTTCACTTCTATTCAATTAATATAATATTTGGTGTTTCAACTCATAAAGCTAAATCTTTATTATTAAATAAAATTAAAAATGAATAACATTCTATAATATTGTGAATGATCAGAATGTCTGCCTTCTCAGATGTGTTTTCCCACAAACATTTCACGCATTTCCTGGCTGATTGCAAAAGTGAGAAGCAAAAACTCACTACTGTGTCTGATCAAACTTTATTTTTAGCTCTTCCTTAAATTCTTTACTGAAACTTGTTGGGGGAGGATAATTTTTATTTCTCTATCATCTTTTGAAGCATTACATGTATTGTAGAGTACAAATTACAATATTCTTTGTTGACTTTTAAGAATTAGGTTAAAATGTCAGAGTATCCTACTTTCATGTACATAAAAGAAAGCATGGGAAAGACAATATATATATTATAATATATAATGGGAAAGACAGTATATATATTATAATATACAGGGTGTTTCAGAGATCATGGGACAAACTTGGAGGGATGGTGAAGCATACTAAAACATGCATTTTTTGTATAGGAATGTAGGGTCTATAGTGACAGGTTAAGGCATGAACGCAAAAAAAATGACACGAGAGGAAAATGTGTTTATGTAAAAAATCAACACAAAGGGCTTCTTTCCAGCAATACAGTGTTCACAATAAATGTTAAAAAAAGGGAACAGTAACAGGAACTACAGCTGTGATTGGCTGACAATGAAGCAGTAGTGAGCCAGACAAACCATGATCCGATGCATCAGAGGAAAATTTGCAACTCTGATGTTGAGCGTGATGGGTGAGTTTACACACAGGGAAAAAGCTGACATGTGTGATGTTCGTGATTGTATGTGGTTCCAGCATGATGGTGCACCAGCCCATAACCACGTGCGGGTCCACAATTACTTGGATGGGACATTTCCAGGCCGATGAATTGGTCGTTGTGGACCCGTTTGATGGCCACCCCATTCGCCAGATTTATCCAGCTTGGATTTTTTTTTTATGGGGCCATCTGAAGAGCATCATTTACGAGACTCCCGTTGACTCACTGGAAGACGTCATTGCACGACTATCCATTGCGGCTGCAAGCGTGCACGAAATGCCTGTCATTTTTCAAAATGTCCGTCAATCCCTTCTGCTGTATTACCAAGCCTGTATGCTGGTGGTTGCAATTTTTAACATTTATTGTGAATACTGTATTGCTGCAAAGAAGCACTTTGCTTTGATTTTGTACATAAACACATTTTCCTCTCGTCTTGTTCTTTTTTTTTTTTTTTTTCCGTTCTTGCCTTAACCCATCACTTTAGACCCTACATTTCTATAAAAAAATGCATGTTTTAGTATGCTCCATCACCCTTCCAAGTTTGTCCCATGATCTCTGAAACACCGTGCATAATGGGAAAGGCAATGTTATAGTGTCCAACATACCTTGTAGCAACTAAGGGTGCTCAACTACCTAGTTAACTCTTAGAAGTTGCCTCTGTGTGTCAGCAGTTTATCATGTTTTGTTAAATCTAGCTGTGAACAGAATATATAACACAAGATGTAAAAGGTTAACTTTATTTTTTCGTTGCTTAAAATAATGCAATAGAAATTTTAAGTCTTCTTGACTCCAGCTATTGGCTGGAACTTTACAATAAATTAATTGGCTACTACTCCAGTGATCTTATGCAAAGTTACAATATCAACTGCATTGGATAAACTAAACTATTTTAATATTCAATACTTACCAATACTGTGCTGATTGTCAGGTATTCACATCTATTCTTAATTAGTGACTTCCTTCCTATAAATAGGCACTGACAGAAGAAGTCAAATTGTCTTTTACGAGTCATTCTGGCTATGATTTTTTTCAGTTTAAACTATATCATTTGCCTTAAAATCTGCTTAAACACTGCAAGTGTGACAGAATGAGACATAAAAGAAAGAATCTAAATAAATTTTAACCATTAGTAAAAATTAAAATAAATGTCATAACCTTGCATTACATTATTCAGTAGTGCAGTATGTAATATACTGGCAATATACTTTATTATTCTTTGTTTAATATTAGTAATACCACATGTATTTAATTTATAATTCAAACTTGGCCATGTTTTTGTGCATTAAACGTGCATGTACAACTAAATTTTGTGCATGACTTTATATTGCTTTTTCATCTGGAATTTCATGTATTTACTGTACTTTGGAATATATTACCCATGGTTACAGTAGAACTATTTTACAAATTATTTAATTTCAGACTAATTTGTGCTACTTGTGTTTATCTTACAGGTTCTGAGTCGAGATGGAAAAAATGGTCCAGCCGGTATTAATCTAGTGCTAAAAAATTCTAATCTAGAAATCCAAAATGAAACACTTAGTGGAAATGATGGCTATTATAGTTTTCCTAAACTACTTCCAGGAAAATATACCATTGAAGCTAGCCATAAAGTATGGATTTTCGATGAACAGAAAGAAGTTATTCATGTAACAAATGATAATTTGAAAACTGAAAATAAAATTGTAATAGCTGGTTATGACGTTTTAGGATTTGTTTACAGTGATGGCGAGCCAATTCAAGGAGTTCATTTCTTATTATTTTCAAAGACTAAAATTAATAATCCAGTTAACTGCAGTATGGACAGAGTAAAAGGTTTCAGTCAGAAATACAGTATCCCATACGTGTGTTATGTCACTTCTTCAGAAGATGGAAAATTTACTTTTCCATCATTACCTCCTGGAACTTATAAGTTAGTTCCATTTTACAAGGGTGAGCATATTGAATTTGATGTATCTCCACCAGAAATGGATTTTATGGTTACAAAAGACAGCCTTAAAATTGAGGATAATTTTCAGGTAATATGCATGTGATTACATGTTTCTCTGATGATCTTCTATATTTTCTGAGTTTTTAATATTTATTATTTGTATTATATTTGGCAGTTTTGTTACTGTTTCCAAATGATTGCATTTGATTATTTATGTAAAATTCAAATATGTAGTAAAATTTGATGAGAAAATTTGAGATTCATCATATAAATTTTAATATTTTCTACTAAATGATATGAAATATATTTTAATAATATATTTTAGAAATATATTAAATGCACATAATGAAATATTAATTTTAAAAAATAGCAAATAACTTTGAAATCCTTGTAAATATCACCAAACAAATTATCCAATATTACTTTGCTAATAAAAATCATGGTTACCTTTCCATAATAATAAAAGAGTTCATTTGTCTGTCTACAGTATTTATCATGCAATCCAGAGATCAAGATTTGTCATACCAATACCAAGAACTTTGTCATACTCTTTCTCCTAAGCAACCTCTCAAAGGAGGTTTTTCTCCCTTTCTAAAATTAAATGTAAAAGTTTTTTAATTAAATATTTATTGATTCCTGCCCTGCATATCCTCATTTGATAATTGAAGTAATCGTAACAGAGTTTCGATTTTTGGTTCATTGCATAGATTAGAATATAATGTTATAAGTAAAATTTATTCAGAATAACTTAATTCACTGTTAGGGAAATGCATCTTAGTTTTCATTTATTTCACACTATAATATAAAAAATGGTGTACCAGAAAGAAGTTATCCAAGTGGTGAGGGTCAGTGAGGCCCTGTGTGACCTCAGCCTGCATTTCGTGAGTTACCTATCAGTGATCATTGCAGTCGCTGGTGTCCCAGTTACATGTCAGACCGTTGATGAGAATGCTTCAGTGGCTGCCGGTGCCAATCAGGCAATCACTCTGTCCTCTCTCTTGGCTGACTGCTACTTTGTTGGCAATGATTCCCCATTCCTGCCAACATTCTCAAATGGTTACATCACTTCAACCCAAATATCTGACAATCCTGTGGTTTGATCACCCTGTTTTCATTAGTTGTACATCCACTCTTAAATAGTGACATCTGCTCATCTGCACAAACCAGTCTGCAAGGCATTGGTACAGTCCATATGGGTTGATGGAACTACATTCGCAAGGAAGTTATGATTTAGCATTCGCATGTTCTATGTTTTGTACACCATCTAGATGCTTCATTGCAATCTGCTGGAGCTCTGGCTAAATAATCATTGTTAATCGTTTGCTTGTTCTACTGTACAGCATTTATTTGATCCTTAAAAGTACTTAAAAGGCTGTAGATTTTTTTAAATGATTTTTGGTCCTTAAAAGTCCTTAATTTTAGCTGAAATTGGCAGAAGGTCCTTAATTTTACTTATCTGACATTTCTATTCCCACTCCCTCTTTTATCACTGCCATTTTGTTTTGAGTGTGACTATTAATATTTTGGAGGAATATATTTTGATAATGCATCAACAAATACATTATTTAATGGGTTAATGTTTGAATTCTTTACTACTACTTTTAATATACTGGATACTTGTGTTTTAGGCACAAGGCACTGTCTCACTTGAAACATAAATATATTGAAATTATTTCTTTTTTGGGGAATGAAGAGTTTATAAAATATTACATCAAAAAACTTTTCCCTTTTTTAAAATATGAGCTATTTTATGAGGTGCTAAATTTGGTGACTTATCAAAATTTTGTGATTTTTTACCGACATCATAACATTGATAAATATAACAAAAATAATAATAAAAACATTGATAATAACAAAAATAATAATAATAATATATTAAAATTATATTTTAAAAATAATGTTAAAATAAAACATTTTTTATTTCTCCTGTGTTTATTTTGAAGTGAGATTACTTTCTCTTTTGTGAGATTACTTTTCTCTTTTGTGATATTTTGAAAAATAAACAAAATAACAAATGGTATAAATGTAAAGCACAGTTTCCGAAACACTTTTCAGAACAAAACAGAAAAGCTACTGAAATTATTTTTTAATTAATCTGAACTTTTTTTTTTTAATCCTTTAGCCTTTTTTCTTTTGCAGAGTTGGTAGAGATTTTACACTTAGCTTCTTGGAAGCTTTAGAAGGATTTAAAGGCAAGATTTATTGACATACAGTTCCAGAAAAATGTGGCAAACTGAAAAATGTCTTCGCAATATTAACACATAATGGACATGTTTCATGGGAAATTTGTGATGAATTTTTTAGCTTTTGAAAAATTTTTGGAAAAACAGCGAATACAAAATATTTGAATCTTCTCTTTTTCATCCCAGAACTCTTTCTCCTAACATGTTTATCTTCCCTTTTATATTCTTACCTTTCCATTAGACAGAAGCATTAAAGCAAGCAAAGAAACTGAAAACCAACAATTTATTAAAAATTTCATCTTATATGTCTCAGTGCACCATACATACCTCAGTACTTGCCTTAAATTCTCAAATTTTTGCCATCCTTGGATTTAGTTGCTCGGTGCTTCACTGAATACTATAAATTCTGCCTTATGGGCTCTGGCACCTGCCCTGAACTAATATCATTTCATATTTATTCTCAGTACTTGTATTATTAAAGAAATAAAATTAAAAGTTTCTTGTGTGCATTCTAAGTACAAGCAGTTCTTTAGAATAACAAAAGTCTTTAATTAAATCAGGAGATTCTAAAATGGAGAAACTTGCTGAAAAAGAAATTGATTTTATAAAATAGAGAAAAGCTTCTTTCTTCAGAAGCTTCAGAGAAACATTAACAAATAAGGAGATAAAGCAGAGACTAGTGGGAACATTTACTTTTTTATTAAAACAAATAAACTTAAAAAAGATGCTAACGAAAGGAGATTGATGTAAATTAGCTAAAATATCAAGAAAATTTTCAAATTAAAAACACCCATTAATATTTTGTTGTTTGTTTTTACTTACAAAACATAAATGTTTCGTAGTTTTTAATGTGTACTTAAACGAATATCATTTTAAAATCAATATCATAAATTATAACTTCTGTAAAATGTTCATAGTGTGTTTTAATGGATATTTTTTAAAAATAAAAAAAGTAATTATAAACATATAAATCTATTATAACTAAGGATGTCTAACTCCACAATTTAATTATTTTTAACTAACTGATTACTCTTAAAAATTATCTTTACATGTTAAGGTAAGTTATTGTCTTTCCTTAATCCTTATTGTGGATGTAAGATACGACACAAAAATGCAAAAATTAACTTAAAACGTTGTTCCTTACTAATAATGAACCTTAATACAGAACAACCTATCACCTCTGGTGCTTCAACAGCTTACTGGGACTTTGTATTAAAAACTGTATATTAACTGGGTTACAACTCCAGCAAATCTACACAAAGCTGTGACACTGAGTTGGTCAGACAAAGTGCACCTAACCACCCTTCAACACTAATCAACCATATCATCGTCAGATGTTCACATCTGTTCTGATCAGTGGTTGTCTGTCTCTAAGCAAGCAGCTATAGGCAGAAACCAAGCTTCTGTTATGAGTCATGCTGATTATTATTTTACTTCTCAGTTTAACTTATGCTAGACAAAAAATCTGCATAAGTTGGACTTCTGTGCTTTGGACTGAGCGATTACATGATGAAGCTGTAGAGTCATTAGGCATTTTTGAATTTGGAGAAGTGAAAAATGAGAATGTCCTCATCAGGACTTGAACCTGGACCTCTCGAATACATGCCGAGTGTGCTACAGTTACACCACGAAGGCATGCAGAAAGGAGGGAGAAAATGTCATATATACTTCCCTTTTTAAAGGGTGACTGGCACTTGCGAAATCCTGGTGGTGAAGAATCATCATCCACCACCTTTTAGTTCGGGTGCCACTGTAGAGCCATTAGGTTTTTTTGAAGCAGAAGGCATGAAAAATGAGCAAAGCCCTCCCTGGAACTTGAACCTGGACCTCTTGAATACGTGCCGAATGTTCTACCGTTGCACTACGAAGGCATACAGAAAGGAGGGAGAAAATATCTTATAAAGCTTAAAAGGAAGGATCAGTATAAAATTGTTCCTAAATTTAAATAAAAACTCATTAATCTTCTTTAAAATATATGGGACTGTATAAATGTAATATAAATGTTTCAAAAAATTTTATAATTTAATTCTAATTACTTGAAAAAAATTATGAAGTTAATTTTATTCTTGAATTTGTTTTATAATTAAGTTAAATATTAAATTAGGTTTAATAATAATGCATCCTACTTGCGGTTTTATTTTATTCTTACAAATTACGAAAGTGATATTAAGAAAGTGAAGTTTGGGTGTCAGTAAATACTTTAGTTAATTCAGTTCATGTTTGCTGATAGGTCGTTAATTTTTTTCAGTGATGGTTCTTAAAAGTACTTAGTATCCGCATGCAGAAATGCGCTGAAAAACCTTGCTGTAAAATAAGGGCATACACAGTTTCATCCCATTCATATAACTCTATCTTGGTGCATCACTTATTATGTTATAGAGTGTATATCCAGTATTTTTCATCTTATCTTTCATCTAAATTTTGATATCTGGAAACCTGTAGCTCATAATATCTTGAAATTTCCATAGGTCAGAAAAAAAAATTTCTTTGCCTTATTTTAAATATTAATTAAGTCATTTTCTATATTTACTATTTTAAAAGATTGAGAGAAAAATTGAATTTTTAAATATGTGTCGATGAACAAGTAATGAAATTATAAAATATGATGTGCATTTAATAAGTTCTCTAAAAGCAAACATCAATATATGGAAGTTTATTGAATTAAGCAATACAAAAAGTTATATTCATTATATTATTGTTGCATAAAATAAATGCATGCATTCCCTTATAAACTTGTTACTGTTATTTATAAATTCTTCATTTAAAAACCTCTAAGCGTTATTTATTCATTTGATTCTTATTTTATAGGTTCAAGGTTTCAGTGTTAGTGGTTGGATAGGTACAGGACCTAATGGCAAGAGCTTATCAGATGTTGAAGTGTATATAAATGGTCAAGTTCATGGAAAGTCAGACATAAATGGCATATACCACTTAGAAAATATGAGGGCTGGCATTTATATTTTGGAGTTGAAAAAACCATACATGTATTTTGAATCAGTTGAAATGAAAATAAATCCAAACACACCTAAACTTCCAAATATCTTTGTCAGTAAATTTTCTGTATGTGGCCAACTTATTATTGATGAATTTCCTGTAGGTTTGGAGAAGAGTGACAGAAGCATAAGTGTGAAATCTATTAAAGATCACATACTTGTGCCAGTTGCATCAGATGGTACTTTCTGCTGTAGTACATTTCCTGGGAAATATGAATTAGAGCCTGTTGTATCAGAGATTGAGAATAGTTTTGGTCTTAAGTTCTCTCCTGAAAAGTATTCCCTTCAGGTAACCGATGAACCAGTGTTGAATGTTGAATTTAAGCAGTTTAGGGCTGAAGTTAGAGGTAAAGTAAAATGTATCGAAGATTGTATTGATTTAGTCCTTGATCTTGCTCCTCTATCACATGATAGACCACATTTAGCAGCTACTGTTATGTCTGATGGCACATTTGAGTTTGATAAATGCTTACCTGGTAATTATATCTTAACTGTAGTAAAAGATGATTGGTGTTTCCAATCTAAAACATTAAAATTTACCATAACTGACAAAGATATTTTAAATCTGGAGCTGCTTCAAATAGGTTTCCAGGCATCTGTAACCCTGACTCATGCATCATCTTTTAAAGTAAAATATCCATCAGGAGAGTTTCATAATATAGAACTTCAAAAATCGAGAAATGTGCTTTGTTTGCCAGAAAAAGGCATTTATAACTTTATACCAATTGGGTGTCATTTGTACAAAAAAGATTCTTTTAAGTTTGATACAAACAATCCTGTAGAAATTAATTTAACACCAACAAAACACTTAGTAACTGGCAATATTTTAACTGAACTAAATGTTACAGACATTAAAGTATTTGTTAAACGGCAGTCATCTGGAAGTGAAGAAGTTATATCCTTACAAGAGCCACTAGATAAGAAAAAGGATTATTTTAGATATACCTTTTCGGTATTTGTTCCACCAATGTCTCAGTTGGAATTGAGAGTTTCATCAAAGCAACTGCTCTTTCGTCCTGCTCGAGCAACTATTAAAGTCGAAGATGATTGTTTGGAAAATGCTGTTGAAATCATTGGAAAGAAAGGCTTGTTTCTCAATGGATCTGTTACACCTCCACTAGGTGGAGTAAGTATAAAAGTACTAGTGAAAAAAACTCATGAACTTTATACTGAAACTATTACAGATGATACTGGCAAATTCCTTGTTGGACCGCTGGAAGATGAGAGTGATTATATAGTGAATGCAGATGTGGACGGTTATGTTTTCAAACCTTTAGATAATTTAGGAAATTTCTTAGCTTTCAAACTAGCTGAAATTGTAGTAGAAGTTACAAATGAAGATGGTTCACCATTGCCTGGAGTTTTACTTTCATTAAGTGGTGGAACAGATTATCGTAAGAACAGTGTAACACAGAAAAATGGAAGGCTTTCTTTTTCAGGGTTAGGGCCAGGGCAATACTTCTTGAGACCAATGTTAAAAGAATTTAGTTTTGACCCATCTTCCAAAATGATTGATATAAAAGAAGGAACACAGGTTAATATAAAAATCAGGTAATATTCCTTTAAGTTAATATAAAAATTTTGCTTGTGATGTGATCTTAAAATTATCTGCAGCAAACATTAGTAGTATTTTTGCTTTGCCTCATATAGTTTTCTGGATGTAATCTCGCTGTTTAGAAAATAACTTATGTAGAAAACTGATCTAAGGAAGACCAATCTATTTATTATTTTAGCATTGTTAGAGTTCTGGGTAAACTAACTACTTTTCACAAGTGCCCTCAAAGCCTATTGATATAGTTAGCATTACATAACTGAAAGAGAACTGTTTGGATAATTTTTAAAGTACTTTTGTAAGCAGTCATATTTCTTAAAAAAGTACTTTTAATGAGTTTTTGGTAAGTATGTTTGCTTTCTTAGAGGAACTGAACATGTATCTTTAAAATTAAGGGCAATTAATAAATGCTATTTCAAAGAATAATAATATTCAAATTGCAGTAATCTTGCATTAGGAGCAATAACCCACATCACTCTGGAAGTCTGTCTGAGGCAGTGAAAAATACATGGCATTTACTGTCATTTTATAAAGACTTAATAAG
Organism: Stegodyphus mimosarum; assembly: GCA_000611955.2. Classification (NCBI taxonomy): domain Eukaryota; kingdom Metazoa; phylum Arthropoda; class Arachnida; order Araneae; family Eresidae; genus Stegodyphus; species Stegodyphus mimosarum. The sequence continues at coordinate 529,771 of KK119487.1, forward strand.
TTCTCTAAAAGCAAACATAAATATATGCAAGTTTATTGAATTAAGCAATACAAAAAGTTATATTCATTATATTATTGTTGCATAAAATAAATGCATGCATTTCCTTATAAACTTGTTACTGTTATTTATAAATTCTTCATTTAAAAACCTCTAAGCGTTATTTATTCATTTGATTCTTATTTTATAGGTTCAAGGTTACTTTTTTTCCAGAAAAATGAAAAAATTAAAATAAAACATTTAAGCAGTAGAGAAATGATCAGTGATAATCCTAAATCTATTAAAAGTCCTAAGATTAAAATGTGACCCAGTAGAACATCATTGTTGGAGGGGGGAAGATGTAAGAGGTAAAATGAAAAAAAAATCTGAAAATGAATTAATGGTTATATTTTTTTTTTTTAAATTCTATGCCCATTGCCAGCATTTTTGCCATTAGTCAAGAAGTAGTACAATAGTAAGTTGAAAGAGTTCAGTTTCATTAAAGTTAAATTCAGTTTCCAAGGAATTGTCAAATATAAAATTGATAAACTTTAAGGTAAATAAAATGTGGTGTTAATCTATAGGCTCCTGCTGCCATAGAGAACTAATAGTAGTTTCTTTTACAATTGTATGATTTAAATGTCTTTGTAATAGTCATGCCCAGTGATTAATCTGAAACTAGGAATCCCTGCAGCCCAAGGCAAGAAATGGAAATGCATTTATTTTTTTCTGTAATATGTTTAAAGGATTTTATCTAAAGCTGAATCCATAAGTATTATTTGTCTATTTTTTCATAGGAACAGAAAAAGCAATCTGCTAGGTCTTTTGTAACAGTAAGGGAGAATCATATTAAGGTATTTGAAATCTAGACTTAATCAGATTATCCACCTGCTCATTTCCAAACTTGTTGCTGTGACTCAAAATCCACCAAGGAACTACATTTTCTTTAATCATTCTAATATATTTATTTTTGTCCAATGATAAAATCAGCTATAAATCTTATTTATAGCTGAATCCTCTTTTGTAAATTGTCTGTTTTCTTTGATTTTAGAGGAAACAAGCCACTTTGTTGATGACCAAGGATGAGATTTAGGCCTTTGTCATCCAGATTATTCACCTACTCATTTCCAAATGGCTTGAAATCCACTGAAGAATTGTATTATTTTCTTCAGACATCCTAAGACAATTTAATTTCATTTTAAAGAATAGATCAGAGCATTAATAGTATAAACGAGAGTAATAAAAGATGTAATGATAACCTGAAAATCTGCAAAACAAAAATGCAGTGTTATGCTCAAGGACAGTTGTTATTTTGTCTGTTGCAAAGGAAATAGCTGTCATCTCTGTATCCAGATTGTTGCAATATTTCGCAGAAAGGCAGTAAATACTGAAACTATTTGAGTAAGCAGCAGACTAAGCATTTTTGGTTGCATTTTTTGCAGAACAATTTGTGTACACATGGCAGCCATGTGTCAATAGAAAATCCATCATGGTTACTGATTGAAGTAGTGTTTTTTAATTCAGATTGCAGAGAGTGTTTATTTACTCTTCAAACTAGATTCAAGCATCTCTCGGTTAGCTGCAAATTTTCAAGGGGACTCATTTCGTGTTTCAAGGAAAATCAGGCAGTCTAAAGATGTCATTGGTATCATAAAATTTGTTAAATGCTGAATGGAAGAGTCTTTGAGTTTTTTTAACCTTTCACATGCTGATGTATAATTTATTACGTAAGTGAGCTGTTCTTTTCAGCATTTACTATATAAGAATTATGGTGTTCTGTTTTCTGTCACAAAAGCTCCAGTCTGCTCTGCATCTCATAGCAACTATTTGAATCAGTTTTATACCTTCAGTAATCAAATGCAGCATATTATTTTGAAAAACATTAAATCTGGTTTTGTTTGATTATGACTTATATTGGAGTTCTGATGCTACATGCAGTAGCAAGTCATGGGTAATTTTTGTAGGCCATACATAAAATGTCTTGATTCAAGCCACAAGTAACTCCATCCAGATGCTTTGTTTGTCCCCGATCATAGCTCTACTAATTGTTATTTTAATTCAGTTTTGAGTCCAGATAAGGGTGTCAGGTAAATATATTTATTTCTATAACAGAGGTTGATATTGTGTTTCGTACCCAGGATAAAAAATTAGAATGTGTTTATATATATATATTAATTCTCATCCTATTTTAATCTGTTCATTGTTTTAGTACTTTTAAGGCTTATTGATTAATATTCATCAAAGTAGTGAAATCAGTTCTGTCAACAAACAAGGGATTATTAGCAAATAGTAAATCTTGTATAACAGGAAAAAGTTTGGAAGTAGCTTCACTTAAATCCTTATTGTGATGTTAAAAAAAAGTAGGCTTGACACTGCTTCATGTGGCAGAGTTTGTTTGACCATAAACAGGAAATGGAATAACAAAGGTATGTTAACATTTGTTAAAATTATTCATGCAAGAGACTAATGTGTGAGGTCAATAATGTGTTTAGTATGCTTACTTCTATTAGAACCAAATGCTACTAACAGATGGCAGTTTAGTTTCTGAAACTGTCAATCACGGGAATTACTTGCAAATTGCATCGAAATTTTCTTAAAATGTTCACCTTTAACCCTTTCTGGGTGAGTGTGTTATATATGCAACAGCAGCTAATTTTTTTACGAGACAGCATGCCACTTATTGCAACTCACCTTGGAGATGGTGTGTTGCACCAGAGCGCCACCCAGCTGCTAGTCACATTTGGGACAGATATACTCTCACGTTTGTGAAAATTGCAACACCATGAAGGACTTACGCGAGTGAGCTGAAATTTTCAGGAAATGCAAAGTAGCGCATGATATGCAAATGATTAGAATTGCAAATCCGTAGCGCATGCGTATGCTGAGCAGCGCCCTCTGAACGGCTGATGGATCCGAATAAATAGACGGCTGTAGCGAGGCGTGTATGGTTATCGGTGGTTATCTGCTAGTGGTAAACGTTAACTCAATCTGTACTTATGCCTCGTCGACGAAAGAGAGCGAGATTTGAACAACTTACAGAGTTTGAACGAGGGAGAATCATCGGCCTTCGTGAAGCTGGATTGTCGTATCGTGCAGTAGCCTCTCGTGT
>KK119487.1:537312-562463 GCA_000611955.2 Stegodyphus mimosarum
TGTAGCAGCACTTATTGCGGCGCGTGGTGGCCACACAAAATACTGATTCTGATCTCTTGTTCTTGTTTGTTTGCTTTGAACATTTAATCATTTATTTGTACCACTACCACTCAACTGTGTATTAAATTGCATTCAATTATGACGATTCCTTCTTGGTGTTGCAATTTTCACAAACGTGAGTGTATATATGACACACCCGTCTTCAGAGGGTTTTTAGTTCAGCAACTGTTGCAAAGGGGTTAAACGATTATTTGTTGTAAGTGAAGTATGAAGTTAGCAGACACATTCTGCCCTGTCACTACTCGTATAGCTTTGTATTCATGATTAATGATTTATTACACTTTCTGCAGTTGTAGTGTGATTTTATTAATGCATTGCATCTTTCATGTTGCTGTAAAGGAAGAAATCGCATTGTTTGAGATCTGATTAATAAGCTGGGCAATACATACCCTTGCCAGCTGCAGGGGAGTAGTTAATGTAATACAATAATGGAATTCTCAAATGATAGATAAAGAGAGATAAAGATATATACAGTGGTGGCCAAAATTGTGGACACTTTTGGAAATTTTTATGTTTTTGAACTTTGTATGCTTATAGAAAACGTTACGTTTCACAAAATGCAGACTTGTATATATCATTTTAAAGAGAATTTATTACTGAATTCAGTACAAAATAAAAAATTCAATTATTTGCAATACAAAAAAAATTAAACGATAATCGTTATTGATATACATTAGATAGTGATGATTGCAGTGAGTTATCAGTGCTTAGTAGGGTACACTTTATTTTTTATTACAGCTTCACATCGACGTTTTATTCAACTGACAAGAGTTTAAGCTCTTCTTTCGTTATTACATGATGCCAGGAAACAATTATAGCCTCAATTAGTTCCTTTTTATTTGATGGGCGCCTCATTCGGACAAGAGTTTTCAAACGGTGCCACAAATTTTTGATAGGATTGACTTTAGGACTGTTTCCTGGCGATGACAACAATTTAATGCTCTTTGTACGAAACCACTCTTTCGATATTTCGGCCGTGTGGCAAGGAGCAGAATCCTGTTGAAAAATAAACGAAGCATTGTTGGGAAAGAGATCTCTGATGGAAGGTAGAAGTTTTGGTTCTAGAATAGTGTCAATGTATTTTCTGGCATTCAGTGTCCCATCGATGACATGAAGGCGACCAATACCATCTACTGACATGCATGACCAAATCATAACACTAACTGGGTTCTTCACAGCTGCTTGAATGCAGTCAGGATGTAGCTCTTCTCCTATTCAACATCTTACATATTTTCGCCCATCACTACCGAATAACGATATCTTAGTTTCATCACTCCATATAACTTGTGACCACTGATCATCAGTCCAATTAATGTGTACCTTTGCCCACTGTAGTCTTTTTTTTCGTTGCTGAAAATGAAGATAAGGATTTTTTCGTGGAATTCTACCTCTCAGTCCAACATCTGTTAATCTTCTCCTGATTGTTCTTGAACTGACAGAAACACCAGCATCATTCAGATCACTTCTTATGGCCGCTGATGACATTTTTCTCTCTTGGAGACAGTCTTTTTATTCTTCTGTCATCAATAGATGTGGTGCACCTTTTTTGGCCTTTTCCTTCCTTGTCCAGATGTATTCACTGAACCACCCACCTGTCTTGCAATTTCAACATAGGAAAGACCACTTTCTAGTAACACAATAATATTACATCTCTTTCTAGGTGTCCAGTCTACACTTTTATTTGATGTCATTGCTTCTTGACTAAATATTAAAAATTTTTACAAAAGTTCCTACTTGTAATTGCAGTGTATAAGAAACAGGTCCTCCTTCTACAGAACAAAGCAGAATAATGAATTGTTTCAAGTGTAAACATAATGTCAGCTTCTACTGGCAGTTAGTAATATTTAATTGGTTCTCAGAACAAGAACATTGATTGGCCAGGAAAGCTAGACATTACAAACCACTTCATAACTGTGTTTTTTATTTAAAATAAAGTACATATAACTTTTTTTTGTATTGCAAATAATTGAATTTTGTGTTTTGTATTGAATTCAGTAATAAATTCTCTTTAAAATGATATATACAGGTTTGCATTTTGTGAAACGTAACATTTTCTATAAGCATACAAAGTTCAAAAACATAAAAATTTCCAAAAGTGTCCACAATTTTGGCCACCACTGTATATATTAAAAAAAACCTCATCAATCCAATAAGATAAAGTTTGAAAGTAATGATATGAATTTACTGTCTCGTGTAGAAATTTTGTCTGGAAATATAACCAGTTTTTGGAATATCTTTTGCATTGCTCTCATGAATATACAGCAGTTTTAAAAATCAATCTTTTTGGACTACAGATAGTGACATTCTTAATGGTCTGTCTATTTCCTGTCATAGCAAACTGCAGGCATCTGATGTTGCCTGCCAGTTCATCCTTGACTACTGGTTCGTGCATATTTCTCATATAGTTGTTTATTGTATTCTGATGTGGTTGTTCATCACTTTAGAATCTGCACTTGGAAGTGCTTCTCATCATTGCTGTACCATCATTTTTGTTTTCCGTTCAAATGTGCTTTGTTCCAATGAATACATACTTTTCATGGTTTCCTGATACTGTATTCTGTATATGTCTGCTTATTTACAAACTTGCCATTGTATTTCCACCATGTCAAGTACAGTATAATCTTGCGACATATACCTCACCTAGAGTGCCATATATGCTGAATTGCCATCTTTCATTGAAATTTGATACTAATACTAAGCAGCATACTAAAAATATCCCAGACCTCACACATTAATATCCTGCAAGAATAATTTTAGTGACTCTCTCTCTCTTTTATTATTATTATTTTGCTATTCCATTAAAATAAAAAAAAAGACTGTTTGTCCTTTTTAGAACACTCTATAGACAGAGCTTGGTGAAATGTAATTCTTATAAATGTTTGGGCAAGAAAAATTAATATGCAAATACTTCTCGACATAGCAGTAGAAATCCGTTTATTGAGCAGTTCAGCCCTCCATACCATGTCAAAAGCACTTTTGAAATTCACAGGTATAGAGGGAACTCTTTTTCAAAAAAGCTCTCCTTCATTATTTGTGTAGGTATTTATTCATTCGTACAGCTGTGTCTGAAAATCTACTTGTCTTTAAGATATTATCTCTTTTATATCTGATTTGTACAACAGCCTGTTTACGATTTATGTCTCTGTTGTGTACATATGTAGCAAGCAAATAAGGAGTAATTAACCAATGCAATGCTATCTTTTGAACTGCTAAATTTTTAGTGTTTCTCATCATTATATTTAAATTTGTTTCTAGATAGTAAATACTTTTGCAATTTTTTTTCCAGAGGTAAGCGTGTAGCTTATAGTCTGTATGGTACTGTAACCTCCTTAACTGGAGAGGCAGAAGTTGGAATAGCTGTTGAGGCCCTTGGGGTAGCTGGAAGTACATGTAGTCAGTACCAAGAAGAGGCTATTAGTGAACAAGGAGGTGCATTTCGTATTCGAGGGCTGCAACCACAATGTGAATATATGTTACATCTGAAACCAGGAATGGATGTTAATCAGCATATTGAGCGTGCTACACCTAAAGAGATTAAATTAAAGGTAGTAATCTAATGCTTCAGTTTGTGTGTGAACATCGTACATTTTAATGTTAGAGCATTTTCTGTATATTCAATATATTTTTATTTTAAATAATTTTTAACATTTTATCTGTGTTTCTTGTAACACAATTTTTAGCAAAATTTGGGTATAATGCAATGTGTAACAAAAGAGGGTATATGACAAATTTTTTCAAGAAAATAAGTGTGAAATTGTGGCGTAAAATTCTACAATGTTGCAAAAAAAAAAAGAAAACAAAATATTATTATTATTATTGCCACATGATAAGGAACAGATGTATCTTGCAAGCTATCCATATATTGCTGATTACTTAACATTCTGAATTAAATGTTGTTACGCTAATCTAAGACCACTGGTTTCGCTTTGTTTCACAATTTTTAATGCCATAGCCTTCACAGTAAAAAGCAATGGACACACTGTCCAACAACACTCTATAGTCAAGGACTTCAGTTTGTTCAGAGTGTCTTGAATAATGTTTAATTCATGGATGTAAGGGCATAATGGTATGCTGATTAAGTTACAGAATTTAAAAAAGAAATAAGTTCGTCTCTTAGGGGAACAGAGAAACTTTGGAGAAAAGATCTTTCATCTCTAATAACTTATGATTTAAATACTGAACTTAATTCTATTAATTTGAAATTCTTTTTACTTGTAGTGAAAAAAATGTGTGTGACTTCTCAAGGTCATGTTTAATCCATGCTAAATAGATGCTGGTAAACAATCTAACAACCATCCTTGAAACACCTAAGGAGAGTTTCAGTACAACTATCAATAAATATAAGAAATTAACATTGAAAATAAGCACTTAAACAAAACATATAACACTAAAAAGTTTTTCACTTGATAATAAGTTCCAAAACAAAAAAATGAAAAATCCAAAAGTTTTGAAGTTCAAAAATGCCTGTTTCAGAATTTCAAACAGCCCTAAATTAAGCTGTTGATGACAAGCAAAAATTTGGTATTTTATGTTTCAGTATTCTATTTTCTGTTTGTATGCACTTTATTGTCTTTAGTAAGGTACATCTTTATAATACAATACTATCTTCACTGCTTAGGGGTAAATTTGTGTGCTTAATCAAGACAGCATCTCCTGCTTCTAGAATTTTTGTAGCCCTGTGCCAGTTAGGGTTGGGTTACAGTGTTCACAGATATTCAGAAGCCAATCTCATCCAAAATTGTTGCAATATTCATTGTACAGTTCTCCATTTGTCTGGTTTATTGATATTACCATCAAGGGGTTTCTCGAGTACTTTTCTATAATAAAGTGTACAGGAATAAAAGCTGAGCAATCATTAGGATCATCTGACAAAGCTCAAAGTGGTCTGGAATTTAGGCAGGCCTTGACCTTCATTATTATTGTTGCAAGTTCTTCACATGTAAGGCTTGGATTGCCTGCTATTCATTTTACAAGAAATTTCAAAGATCTTACCTTGGCCAAGACTACTAAAATGGAGGTCTGAAGGAGGGTTGAACAACCATTTTGTGTTTTCAGAAGTTGGAAAGTTGAAGATTGTTTTAGTCTTCTGAAGTACGGCAATTTCATTATAAAGCTCCTTACTTGCAGCACAAAGTTTGTACCATAATCATTGTAGATCTCTGAAGACTTTCCTCAATGGGAAATGAACCTCTTTAGGATGCTAAAAAAGCCTTTGCTGAAGTATCATTCATAAATTCCAGATGAACTACCTTTGTTGTGAAGCATAAGAAGACACAAATGTAATATATTATGGCATTCTGTACTCTTGAAGTATTTAGCTGTAAAGAGTCCAGAGGAATCAATGCCTACACACTGGAATACAATAGGCTGAACTCTGGAATTATAAAGGTCAGCCATAACGTTTTGCACTTTCCATGTTGTTGCAAAAGCACACGGTACATTTTCATAAATTCTTCCTAATTATATCTCTTGAACAAGTAATCTAAAACTTCTATCATAATGCAGCTTACAGAAGCATTGGGTTAGCACGCAGATGCATCAAATGATATTACTTTTCATGATTTTTAGGAAGCAATTGATTATGATGATTTTTAGAAAGCAAAATAAATGTTCCTGCTCCTCTGGAATCAGGACATTTCTGTGTTGGCTACCTACTTTCAGGATTCCACATTCATCAATAAATGGTGACAAGCAGAGAATTCTGCTGCTTAACATGTACAGGCTTCTATAATCTTGGCAATTTAATTTATTGGAAAACTGTGACTTCTGGAACTATTTCACTATTACTCTTTCAGTGTCTTGCAGGTCCTCTGTAGACAAGAAACCCTCATTTCTATTTCCACTAATTCCGGAATCATTTTTTTTTCTAAATCTCAAGCATCCAGATATTATTCATGTCAGTCTTGTCAAAGATGAATATCTGCTGATGCTGTCAGCTTCAATGACTGTAGCTGCTATTTTTACTGATTTTCTTTCATCTTTCAGTGTTTCCTTTAGCAGATGGGATCTCTTTGTTGAACTTATCTTCAACTGAAGGTTCTCTTAACTACTTAGGACGATTGAACCGTAGATCACTATTAAAAAATATTGAAGGCAAAACTCTTCTCATACAGATCAGGAAGGTTTGCTTTCCACTTATAAAGTCTCAGCACACTTCAGGAATTGCTTCTTGTATCTAAGTGACTCCATGATAGTTTCCCAAATGCCATGTTCTGAATTTATTCATATCAGTGCAACACTGAAGTCAATGCAAGAAAATATTCCTTTAATTGGAATGTCTAATTGGACAATCTTCAGTAAGTTGGGGAAAAGAACTGCTTCACATAATTCCAGTCTGCACGTTTACTGGAAAAGTGTTTTGGTGTTAGTCAAGATCTTGAAGTTTCACTATAATTTTGGAATATTGATCAGACATAAATGATACTACAGTATGGTTTTTCTGTTGCATCACGGAATGCCAGTAATGCTGTTTTAGATTTAACAGGTTCTATGACTAATTGTAGAAATTTTCATCTTTGAGAACACATAAAATTCTTGATAGAATAATCCCATTCAGTGTTTAAGCTTCTATAAAGTTGATCATTCCAAGAGGATGTTTCCCTCTGCAGTTTTTGAAAAACTATTTTCAAAAAAATCACACAAGATGCAAGCCAGCCTAAGGCATCATAAATTCATGCCATTTCAGAAAGAATAGTTAGTTCTTTTTGTAACTTCCTCATTATTGATAGAAATTTTGAACTGAAAACTGTCACGGTTTGGGTCATTGAATCCTTAGGACGTTTATCATTTCTTCATTCTTCATGACTAGTGGGTGTTCAACATTGTTCATTTTATTCAAAATAAGTGCAACCATTTCCAGAACATTTGAAATTCACTTTCTTAGCACAAATCCTCTGCTGTTGCTGCATCAGTTAAAAGATAATACACGTAATGTGTGCATGATTTTTAAAACTCTTGAAAAATGCTTTTCCTCATCGGTAGCTAACTGCACATAATAACTCTAGCAGAATGGAATGCCATTGTTAGTAATCTCAACTCGTCTAGTTTATTATTTTTAGATTCTCTCCTAAATATTTTTTGATAATTCATACCTTCAAAATTCACTTTCATGTGCCAAAACATTTCCTCAATATCAACTGAAATTGTAATTGGAAATGCAAGGAAATCAAGTCGAATGTGAAGTATTCTTGTACTACCATTAGTATATGATTCAGTGAAATCCTCAGACAAAGATTTTTCCGAAGCATCATCAACGACTTGAAATTTTATCATCACACTTAACTCCTTAATCACTGCATGGTTCGCAAAACAGACGCGTTTTGATGCATCCTCTTGAATCTCTTTCTTCAGAATTTTCTCCGTGTGTCCAAGCCACATATACTTCTTGATGAAATTTTGGTACTGATAAGTAATCTCAGGAGATGCTAAAAACTTTCTCGCTAAACTCTGGAATCTATTGCTTGTTGTTTTGATTCTCTTAATCCTTTTAGGGGCAGTGTATAAAAGAATTTAAACAGTGGTAAAGTTTCTCATGAATTGTAACTTATGGACCCTAAGAACACATAACTGAGAATTTAAAAAAAAAAAAAAAAAAAAAAAAAAAGATCTAGAGTAAAATCCTGAATTTTGAGGGCCTAGTATATTATACTGGTGCCCCTGTAAGGCATTTTTTTCCATGCAGCTGCCAGTTATTAATTTTTTTTAATCTATTTTTATGTGCTTTTGATCTGTGTCTATAGAAATGGGTTCTTGAATATAGTTATATAAGTCTGAAGTCAAAAAGTACTAAAGTTTCTCTAGAAATTTAAAATTTTAGAAATAAAATTTATGTTTTTAGGCACATTGATGATTCCACCCAGTTAACATGCTTATATAAAATGTGTGTAAAAAGCATTTAAAAGTGATTTAAATTCAGTATTATTATTTTATGAAAGTATTTAACAAATATAACACTAGCATGAGTAAACTGTATCATGCTCTAACTTAGTGGTTTTCAACCTTTCATGCCGGAGGGCCACATCAATAAATTCACAAAGATCCGTGGGCCACATGTCTGTCAAAAAAATAGTGTAATCAGAAAAATTATATAAAACAGGAAGGTTTGTTTTGCAAGATTTATTCTAAGTGAAGAGATAGTGTTACAGGTTTGTATAAATATTATACATTGGTTCCAAAAAGTCAAATGGAAATCGAATTAAGATGCTTTGCAACTTTTCTTAACTATGGGGGAAAAAGTATGAAAATGGCTATACAGAACAAGGTTACAAAATGCATTTACAATAAAAAAAAAGTAAAAAAAACTTACATTTCTGGCAAGAGATGGTAGTTATACCATGTTTTAATGTGAAATGTGACATTGTTTTTGCTTGATTAAAGCTTCAATATCTGGTTTAATATGTGTTGTTGCAATTCATGAAGTTTCCTCCAAATGTCTATCTGTCAGCTGTGTTCTTGTTTTTGATTTTACAATTTTCATTTTAATAAAAAGCTGTTCACATATGTAGGTACTGCCAAAGATATAAGACATGAAGAGTGCCTGTTTATAAAATCCTCGACTTCAAATCATCGTACTTCAAATAAAAATCAGTTAATATAGGATTTTCAAGAAACTTGCATTTTACTGCAGAGTCACTCTGTAAATCTATAAATTCTAATTGAAGTTCAGGTGGAACACTTCCAACGTGTACTGAAAATGGTTAGGAGAACATTCTGATAAAAATTTCCTTTTCACGGAAATTGGAAAATCCGCTTTTGAACTCCTCTTTCAAATTTGAAATGCATTGTACATAATTATTTGAATTCCATGTTGTAGATTTCTTCACACACTCCATCAATTTTGGAAACGAGTGGAATTCTTATTTAGCTACTGACTTTCCCTCAGGATTAATGTTGTCTCAAAAGCTTTCGCAAAGTACTAAAGATTATGAACAACTGGGTCTTTTCCCAGTAAATGGTAGTTCAAATCTTTGAGATGACCTGTAATATTGACAGGAAATGCAAAGTCTCTCAACCATTTCTCATCACTGATTTTGTGAATAGATTTCCCTTTGGATTCCATGAATTGTTAAACGTTTCGTTGAAAAAATGTATATATGTAGTATGTCATATATTTGAAAATTTTGAATTTTTTTCCTACCCTCCAGTAGAATTTATGAATCTTCAAACATGATACCCTTGAACGAGATATATTAATTTTATAACTGCAAAATATTGAGCTTTCATAGGGTAGGGTTGCCATTTTAAATCAATAAAAAGCACTAAGAACTCAAGATTACAGCTTTCAGTGTAAAATAATTATCAATTTTTAGGAGATTAAAAAATTGGCAACCTTCTATTATATATTCTGGTGCCCTTTAAAGGGTGACATGAATTGTTGAAAGGAAGACTAATGAATCTCCCATCTGTATCTCTTGATTATATATATTGAAAATGCAATTCACATGACTTTTCTTCTTTAGACAAATGTATCTCTAGATTTGGCACATTTTCTAACTCTCGGAAATTTCTAGTAAGCTCATAAGTAATGCATTCAATATTTAGCTTAAATGAAGTAGTGCTTCTTGAGATATTAATAATTCCTGAAATTATCTACCTAAATGCAAAGCAAACTACTAAGGGGAAGACTGTTTCTTTTATGACTCATTTCTTCTTAACACTGCAAAGCATTGTTGATTCCTTACAATATATTAATGAGACCCAATTTATGAAAGGTAGGCTTCTGCAAGAATCAAGTCTCTTAGGATAGTCTCTTATCAAGTCTCTTAGGATTATTAATTTAAATTTTGGTTCTGCTTCAAAATGAGGAGAAGATTCTAAATTTACAATGGTATGTGTAGCTGCTGAAATTAGGCATGAAACTGTAATTATTGCGTTTTTTTCTAAGAAGGATAAGCTGCATAGTCTTCTGTACTTAAATTGACCTGACTTCCATGATCAAGCAGTGCACAGCAAAGTTGATTTTCCTCACAAATTTTCAAAACGTTGATTGCTATACAAAATAGCATCTCTTTACTTGCAGCTGATTTCATCTGGAAATCTTCATTTCTTAATTGATTCATTCTGGTGAAAACATGCAGTTGGTTCCTCACAAGGAATATGTGAATTTGAAGAATTAACCTCTGCCCTTGGAATACATGAGCTGAAAGAGTGCTTGACATTCCACTGCTTTATTTAATTATTTGTGACTAATTGGCATACTGTTATGCTTTACAAAATTGTTCCTTTTTGCAGTGGTATATTGTTAAATTTAGAGCATTTGATCAAAGTAGGATCCATACTTATAAACAATAAATATTGATGATTTTTCTCTGTCACTAATAATTTTAATGTCTGTAATCAGGATATAATCTATAATCAGAATATCTGTAAGATACTTTAAATTTACAGTTTTGCAAAGTATAGCTTTGAGTTTGTAAGAATGATAGAAATTAGTTTAAAATATCTAGCTCATCTCCTTTCAGTTCTCTTTCTCATCAGCTTCTTGCAGCTTTGTTTAATTTTTCAACAAGAATGTGCACAACCAGTTTTTCAATGTGGACTACCAGTTTTTCGGCAAGAATCTGAACAACCATTTGAACTTTCAACTTTATAATCTAACACTGCTAAATATCACACATGTTCATTTGTAGCACCAGCTAAATTTAAATTTTCCAGCGGAAATTCATTAATAGTTGGCTGTTTTTGTTTTCTAATGAGTGCATTCATTAATTCTCTTTTACAGGAATGTCTGCCCGCAAGTAAATGCCAAGCAGTTTCATAATTTGCATCAGAAACGGTTATTGAATGTATTACTTTTAAATCATCACTTTTGCTACTAACCTTTAAATATTGCAACTTCATAGCATTAGAAATAGTTTTATTCTCATGTACACTTAAAGTAAATAAGTCCTTAAATGTTAACCTTCTTCAATATTTCTTAAAAAAATTGGAGGTATAAATCACAGGTAATCTTATCTCTGCAGTATTAGAATTTAATTGTTAATCTTTTTTGTTTATTTTAAAAATGCAGGATTTAAGGAAATTCTAATAGTACCATGAAAAATTTCACTCTAAATGCATCTAATTCATCTTCTTTGCAGCTCACAACAATCGAATAAAAAATGCTTTTAATTCTTCAGATAACTGACTAGTTTTATTTTTAAATATTTCTAACTCAATATTAATGGCCAAGCAGTAAAGTCGCTGAGTGCTAGTAGTTCAGTACAGAGTTCGAATCCCAATGAACAGGGTAGTTGCATGGGCATTTTCATGGTTTTTCCAATGTGTATATGAGCTACTTCTCGTAGAAAGTCCACCACAGAGCTATTCCTTCCTTTAGGCAGGTAGCCCTTGAGTGTTTTGCCATAATCAAATAAAATAAAAACCATCTAACTCGGTAGTTTTTTAATTTGTTAATTTTGTGCCAGGCACTTAGACTTCCCTTAGACTCCCTTAGACACACATTTACTTATAAACTATTGCTCCACACTTAAGTAAAATAAGTAGAACAGACTCACCAATTAGAAAATCTGTACTCCTGGTAGCAGCTGTGCTGATGCATTATCCAGAACACAGAGTATCGAAGAGAAAACAATTGTTTGGCTTTTTAGCATTACTGAATTTCCAACTCTACCAGACCACAAATATGATATAGAAAAAGATACCCATATGTCGCTAGGTATTTAATATTCTAAATTAAATGTAGTTACAGTAGTTTAAGGGCACTGCCTTCACATCGTTTCACAAATTTCAAAGCTTCACAGTAACAATAATGGACACACTGTCGAGTTACAACTATGGTCGAGGATGCTTAGAGTGTCTTGAATAATGTATAGTTCCCTAGTGCTCAGCTATAAAAGTGCAGCTCACTGATTCAGTAACAAAATAACCAAAGAAAGTTAAGTTCACCTCCTAACGAAATAGGAAAACTTTTGAAGAAAGATTTTCATTTCTTAACAGCTCATGAGCTAAAAGTTGAATTGAATTTGAGAAATTTTGAAATTATTTTTACTTGTAATGAACTAATGAGTGTGACTTCTTGAGTTCAGGTTTAATCTATGCTAAAGAAAAGCTGGAAAGCAACCTCTAATTCCCCATTATTTAAAAAGCACCAAGATTATTGATAAACCATTAATGTATGTTACAAATGGCATGTAGCTCTTAGCATCTTCTTCACGCCTTAGTCAATAAAAAATTGTTAACATATTTTAGAAAAAGACATAACATATGATTTAACTAACAACAACATGCAGTTAACTCCTTCATGACAGGTGTATCATATATGCATCAGTAATTAATCCTCTTATGTGACAGCATGCCACCTAGTGCAACTCACCTTGGAGATGGTGTGTTGTTCCAGTAGTATGATCTCACAGAATGAAATATTCTGTGTCATAATAAGTCTAACTTAAAAAAAAAATTATTAAAAATACATTTTTTATCAATTGTTTTGATTTTTTCTATAAAATGGTATCCAAAGGTATCTAAGAGTAATATAATCATAAATATGAAATATCAAGAGATTCTGAAAAAAATTCAATTAAAATCTAAATGCAAAATAAAATATTTCACTTGTCTTGAAAAAATGTTGTGAAAAACTTACTTAAATCTATATTTAAACATATGTAAAAAAATAATAAAATATATTTTGAAATATTATAGCATAAATAATTCAGAAAGGAGACAGTGTGTGATAATCTAGATGCTATCATTTCATTCGTTATGAAATGCATTTTCAGGTTGATTTTTTTTAATTCCATCCGAGCAGAAATTAATTAATCGTAGGAATCCCCTCATTTTAGGCACATCTAGAGGAAGGAGTATATTGATTTTGGATGAAGATGGATTTTCATTCATCCTTTGTTCATAAAAATCATTAGTTTCTTCAACTATTATGTTTATTAGATTATCAAAAAAATGGTGAAAAAATCAATTTCATTCACATAACTCTGAATTAAGTTTACTTCTGAAATTCTCATAAATTCATGAGGCTTCAGTTACGTAACAGATTGAGTTCATGATGGAGTAGCCACTGTTCTGCTGAATTGTGAGCTGAAAGCAAAACAAAATTCCAATTCAGTCTCTGAGAAAATTTCAGTATCAAAATCGCTATTCTCACTTAAATCTAGAGTTTTCGGTGTCTAAAATAGTCACTCAGGGTCTCGAAAGGTCATTCATAAGGTTTTCAATTTGAATTTATTCTTCTTCCATTAAAAACTTCTTTCTCTTAGACATCACAGTATTAGTTTAACTCTCTTACCTGATGCAAAATACCTACGTCTGCTATTTAAAAAGGATGCAAACTGAATACAAACTGGAATTTCTAAAACAACAGCTCCACTCCCAATCTTCCCATAGGGAAAAAACATAAAACAAATTTGAAGCATCGGAAACTATTCAATGTTTATATCACGTGAAGCCAACTACACCTCATCTGGGTTTTGTTTACTTAATGTTATCTGCTCGTACATCTAAAATGAATCACCAGAATCCAAAGGTACTTCACATACACAAAGCCAACAATGTATATGTTCAAATAACCTAACTGGAGTGGACATGGATTGCCATCTAGTGATTTAAAAACATTTTAAAAAAACGTGTATGTTTGAATGTTGGAAATGGTATATGTGCCACACCTGTCTGGAAGATCAATGCAAGCGGCAATGCACCAGTGCATCACCCAACTGCTAGTGACATTTGTATCTGATGCATTTATGACACATCCATCTGCAGAGTATTTTTATTTCAGCAACATGCCTTCACAATGGGGTTAAGTCTTTTTTTAATGGGCAGATATTAAGTGAATGTGATAAGGCCTGCCAATTGTTTGTATTGGTTTGCAATATGTATTGGTGATTTATCAATAATCTTGCCGCATTTAATAGCAGTGTACATAATAATAAGAAAATACTGAAAGATGTTTTAAAAGTGTTCTTAATCATGTATAAGTGACAACTCTGCAAGACATTTTGACTTTAAAAAGTCTGCACCAAATTCCTGATTATCTGTGCTAATCAATGTGCAAGTTACTGAGAAACTAAAATAATTCTTGCGCATTGTAAAAAAATAAACATATAGAGGTTTCAAAGGAACAATACAGCATAGTATATAATATCAGATTTATTAAAATAGTCATTGAACTTGTAGAATTTTGCTTTTTGTCCTGTATTATTGAAAATGAAGTAAATCATGTCATGTCGAAATAGGAAGCATTCACCTTTGTGCCTTTATAGCCAACCTTTGGTTATAATGTCTATCAAACAGTAACATTATTCTTATAATGTCTAAATAACTTCAGGAGTCCTTCTACTAGAATAGGGAGGATAGCAATCTTTTTAAGTTTCTGCTGGAGTTTGTATTGTTCCTCTCCACCCTGTTATAAAAGAAGGTAAGCACAGAGGCATTAGAGTATCTCCAACAATCAAACTAATGCTGGAGTGGCCCAGCTGGATTTTATGAACAAAAGGTTTATAAGTCTTGAGAATCAGGTAGAGATTCTTCAGGCCGAATATATGCATCACAAATGTACAATCAAGCATTTGAAAAAACATGAATTAACTCATACTGAAGTCTTATTAATACAAGCCTTGCTTCTCCTAATGTTACTATTAATTCTAATTTAGTTTAAGATGATTCTAAGATTAAACATAAAAGAGTAGTGTCCCATTCACTAATAAAAATGAGAAACATGACAATGATAGATTTCTTTTCCCAAGTAAAACTGCAAAATATCTGAAGTACAAAATGATGTTGAAGTTTCCAATAAATTCAGTGCTTTAAGCATTGACAGTAGTAATTTTGTAGATACCCCAAATGTGACAAAACAGGCATAGCAACTCAACCATCTAAAACAGAAAACTGACCAGAAGTTTTTGAGAAAATAGTATAGAACAGGGGTTCTCAACCTTTTTTGCCTCAAGCATATGAGAAACTAAGAAAGCAGAGTCCATGGCTGATCAATATGTTTCTCAGTTTACAGTAAACAATATCTATGGCCCACAAACAGAACACCTTGTCTGACAAACTCATACATAGTACTTTACAAAATCATCCACAGGCAACATACCCAATCAAAATGACAGAAATCCTGAGCTGTATCAAAAAGAAGGGGGGCAAAAGTCTTGAGATTGACTGTAGTGGCCACTAGATGATTAAAAGCATGAGAATAAATATGCAATGTTGATTTACAGACATCAGCCTCTCCGTCCAGATATAATATTTTCCTTTGCCATGGAAAATAACAGTGATCATGCCAATATTTAAACCATAAAAACCCTCAGATGACCCTCCCTTATATCAGCCAGTCAGTTTGCTCCTCAGCAAGATTTCTGAGGCATCTGTGCTTCGAAGAGTGTTTACTATGCTAAGGAGAAAAACATGGCTTCTGCAGAAAATGCTGCACCGTCTGTCAGTTGCTGAGAGTAGTTGGTGCAGTCTTCCTAGTTCTTCAAAACCAGCTATTCAACTGGAGCATTCTTTCTCAATATCTTAAAGCTTTTGATCAAGTTTGATGGGATCATCTACAGATTAATAACTATGGGATTTGTATACTGCATTACACACATCATTAATTCTTACGTGTGTGAAGCAGGCAATCCATTTAAGCGTACTGATAATCTTCTGTTGCTTAGCTCAGAATTTAAAAGAAGATTCCAAAACATTTGTTCTATGGAGCCCATTTTATTATGGCTTCATCAATGGAAAAATTTTGTTTTAACAAACCAGAGACTAAATTAGAGATTATTATTCTTTGTACTGATATAACACTCAGAGGCCCAGAAAATAAAAGCAATGAAGTTTTTAAGCTAATGGACCCTATTAAATACAAAAACAAACTTAGATGTGCACTAACAGGGAAAGAATATTTTGGGTCAACATCCCTCTTTGAGCAGGCTTCGTCATGACTTAAAATACTAAAAATAAGTACAGGTATATGTTGACTGCAGAGTATGTGAAAACTAATATGATTCTTTGTATCAGAATATATGTCAAATTGTAAGAAGTTGTCAGAGAATATTAATAATAAAATTACTCATTAACAGCAAGTTTATGATATAATGCGGTACTGACTTATGGCATATTTGCCAATTTAATTGTTACATTTCTTGTGTTAGTGATTGGTTTATTAGTATGTGCTTTTGTTTATTTTCTAATTTGAAATAAAATTAATTTGAACCTATGCATTTGATCAGTGGATTTTCCTCAGTTATTTTAGGTTTTTGTTATTTCTAATCCACGAATTATATAGTGCCAACGATTCTATTTGGGAGAGCTTTCGATTTCAAAGTTCAATTCAAACTTGAATCACAAATTAAAAATAAGTCTTGATGACTATTTATTTACACGCATCTGTTATATTACACTATTTACATGGTTCAAGATAAATTTTAAATCAAAAGATGGAGTATAATTCCCCATTCAAATCAAATTCTATTAAGAGAAGTCGAGTAACCAATCGCTCACTTCCAAGTTTGCTTTTCAACCCCCTGTTGCCACTGGCAGAAGCGAAACTTTCGCTCATTTCGCGTTCGAATTGTAACAGTTTGTATTAATTTTACTTATTGTCTGAAAACACAAAATCATCCTGTAAAACTGTGTATTTTGACAACATTGTTATTTTCCAGATATAAACCACCAGGGGCCCCTGAAGCCACACTAGGCTAAATATAAATATGATATAAAACATCAGGAAAAGTAATCCATAAGGCAAAATCGGCTAGATACCACAGGTCTGCATTAATATAAGTCACACACTGATCTTGCAATTTAAGTGGCAATAATTTATGTTTTGACAGAACATGAAATTAGGATAATGAAAACTTTCTTTGAAGTGTTAAAATGTTTTGTTCTTGGTGGAGTATATTGTTATATATTTCGTAGGTAACTCAAGGTGATATAACTGGAGTGCGTTTAATAGTGTTCCGTTACTATGGTCAAATGGATGTAAGTGGAAATGTCTTGACTAGCCAAGAGTATCTGCAAACCCTAAAGGTTAGCTTTTTTTAATTATAATATTTCATTCTCTTCTTATTATGCAATATTGTGATAAATGTAATAAATGAATCTTTTATTAACTCAGGAAAAGGAAGAACTGAGTTTGGAACTGAACATTTCTTTAAACATTAAAAAAAAATAAACTGGGCATATGTTTAAAAACATATGAAATAAATTAGAAATATTTTAATAAAATTGTGTAGAAAATTATGATATGCCTATGTTGGTTATTTGTGACTTGCCAGTTCATTAAATAAAATCAAAGTTATGATATCTGTTCATTTAGTGATAATTTGCATTTAGAGAAAAAGGTTAAAATTATAAAAGAAGTTGAAAAAGTCAGTTTTAAATTATTTGACAACCTTTAAAGTAGAATATTAGTAGTAGGTAGTAGAATATTAATCAAGGCATAACAGAATTTAAATTGTAAGGAGATTTACAAATGTGCAGAATGTCCTGTAGAATGCAAAGCACAATTCTCTAAAATAATTGGAACTGGATATTCCTTAATATGAAGCTGATCGTCTTCTATATCTACAAAAAGTAACAGTTTGTGAATCACAAACAGAAAGGTAAATTGACAAAATTTAAAGAAATAACAGAAAGGGGGGGTTAAATTAAATGTAGTAAAGAGCAAATAATGCTATCTATTGCCAAACATTCTTACCCAATAAACCATTCATTCAGTTTTACTTCTTCCATAATCATTAAAAACTTTCAGTTGATGAATTAGATTTCCTTCAGGTTTTCATAGCCATAAAAATCTCTCTACATTGGTCAGTGGTTCAAATTCGAATTTTCTCACCCATTTTTTAAAAAATTTCCAGTTATAAGAAAAAAAATTCTTCTACTACATTCAATAATAATAATTTAGTTTTGTTCTTTTCATTCTCCCTGTCACAAAGTTCAATGTATTTTACAAAAATTCAAATCTAGTAGTATTTTTTCTCCTACCAATAAAATATGCAATTCTACCCCTATTCTTGCTATGAATTCAAGGGGAATTTATGTCATTTTTTGTCAGTGCTACTTGAGATACATTGGACTAAGATGAACTTTAAAATTTCATGTCAGGGAGCATGAATCTAATTGCCCCCTCCCAAAAAAATAGCTGTGGCCCAGCATTTGACAATGCTGGGCCATAGCTATAAACCACAATTCAGTTTTATTGCCAGCAAACCTCCTCATTTGGTGACTTTGATTTCCTCCATAAGAATATGTTTACATTGGTCAATGGTTCAAAGTGTTACCCATTTTTCCTACCAATCTATAAATAGATGGATCATTTCTGATAGTTGCCCAGCTGGGTATAGCGGTTAGTGTCGTTGACTGCCGTGCCGAAGGCCCCAGGTTCAAATCCCGGAGAAGGCATGGATGTTTGTAAATGTATAGTGTCGGTACAGCATGGTAGCACTTTAAATATGTGGCAAGCCAAAAGTCCTCTCGTGTGATTTGGTGGAAGGGGAGAGGGGTGAGAGACGCGTCCCTCCCCGGGTGCTGTCTATCAAAATTGGAGGTGAAACTGAGCTAAATTGCACTGTCACCTGGAAGGTGCTCAAGGCTGTTGCCAACAACAGGCGTAATCTTGCACTTCTTGCCACGAGGAATTTTATGGGCTTGAGCTGATGTTACTGTCAGACAAGCGAGCAAAAGTAGCAACAACAACATTTCTGTTAACATTTTCCAAACTTAGATCCAAACTTAGCTACTTGCTTTGCTTGTTTTATGCTCCCTTTTCACTGTAGAAGGCTTCGGGGTCAGTTTTGAGTATGTTCTTCCTATTTCATCAATCTGTTTTTCTGTTTGAGGGAATTGTCTTTTATTTAATTTCAGCTGAAAAGGAAGTTGTGTTTGAATTGCTAAGAATTTCAAAGAACTTCAAAAGTACAACTTGATTCTAACAATAGGAACATGGTACAGGGAGATGATGTCCACCTACTTTTATGAGCATTATGTTTTACTGTAATATATATTATTCTGTTTGATTTAATAAATTAAACTAGTTATATGATGTTTATTTTTTGTGTATGTTATGAAATGGGTATGATATTGTGATGTACCTTCAAATTAAATATAAGATGAAATTTCTCTATGTATGTGTATTGTTATCATTAAATTTAGTTATCTTGATAGAAGGGTTTAAAGGGGTTAGAAAAGTAACCTAAATTTTGTTTTATGTTTACTTATTAATTTTATCCATTTTTAGGTCCGTCTGTATCGAGAAGATGCACCTGATCAAATTGTTCATTCCATTAGTTTGGGCCAAAGCAGTTTCTTCTACTTGCCGTCGATGCCTATTGATAATAGAACATATGTTTTGCAACTTGAATCCTCATTATCAACAAATGCTTACTTTTTTGAACAGCCATCTGTAACCTTTTGTGCTAATACTTCATTCTACCATTTTACATTTTCTTTCAGTCCTCGAATGAAATCAGTTGAGCAAGAAGTTACTCAAGGTTCTGTTTTGGCTCTTCCACTAGCTATTATTTCTTTACTTCTTGCTTATAATTATTCTAAACTTCTACCTTTGCTCTCTCATATATTTTACTTATTTACTACGATTGCAAATCCTGCTAAATCACAATCAGCTGTAGAAAGTGTATCATCAGAAAATATAAATGTTCGTAGGAAGACAAGGCCTCGAAGGGTACAATAATTTTGTATTATATTAATTTTATAAATTAAAATATTTACATGATGTTTATTTTGACTGTATCTGCTTATTTATAGCCTACTGTCTCATTTCTCTTTTAAAAATTAATTCAGAAATGCAGGTTGTTGCGTATATCATTGAAACTAATAATACTATCAAGCTCTTTCCTTAATGTTATTTAAAAGTGATGAATACAGAAATTTTCGAGTCATTTTTAGCAAAAAAATAGGAAAACAGAATTGAAATATATTTTGGTAAATTACAACAGCCGTACATAAGGCAAAAAAGTTGCTTTTCTATTCTAATGGGTACGTTGTTTTCTTTTGTTAGAGTTGTGTGACATGTTTTGGGTTTTTAGATGGTTATTAAACACCAATTCGTAAAAAAAGTAATTACTTTTAATACGTAAATTATTCGGAAAATAATGTCTGATTTCTTACAATACATAAACATGACAGATTTGTTTTCAAAAAGCCTTTTTTTTATTTAATTCCTTACATCTTTCTGTATTGTTCTACATAGTTTCCATATTTGTTTAAACATTTGTCATAACCTTCTACAAGCTTCTGTGTCTATAACTGCCGCCTGTGTGTACTACACAGGCAGCAGTCATAGACGTCTGCCGCTTGTAAGGATAACCAGTCTTTGAACGGCTTCTTTTACCTAGTCATATGTGGCGAAGCGCTTGCCGCTGAGAAACTCCTTTAGGTAGCGGAACAAGTGAAAATCGATCTGCACCAAGCCTGTATTGAACTGTTGGTGGTCAGTCTGTTCCCATTCAAACGATCTGATCAAATTTTGGATGTGAATGTCAGAATGGGATCTGGCATTGTTATGCAGCAACAAAACTCCGGGCATCAGAAGGCTGCGTCACTTAGTCTGTATTGCACGTCTTAAGTTTACTCAGGGTAATGCAGTAAGCAGCTGCATTTATTGTTGTCCCTTGCTGCATAAACTCGGCTAATAAGACTTCATATCTATCTCAAAACACAGTTGGCATAACCTTGCATGTTGAGATTCTGTGCTTGACCTTGACTCTGATCGGTGATGCTCTGGGTTATGTGAGAAACCCACGTCTTGTTCCCTGTTACAATCCTCTCTAAAAATTTATCACCTTCCTTATGATATCTGTCCAAAAAAAAAAGGGCACAAGGAATTCTTTTTATTTGATTTTCCTCAGTAAGCAGCCTGCGAACCCAATACGCGTACAATTTGTGAAATTGCAACTTTTCAGAGACAATTTTGTGCAAAGTTTTCTACCCACATTTGGAAATTGCAGTGCTAAAGTTGAAATTGTGAGTCTTCGGTCTTCACGAATCTTTTCGTCCACGGAATTGATCGGCCTGATCGCCGTTCATCATGGATATTTTCCCGTCTGTCTTTGAAAGCTCTCACCCACTTACATACTTTGCTGTCGTTCATAGCATCGAGGCCATACGCGTCGCTTGTCTTTCGATGAATTTCCGCTGCTAAAACTTTCCTTGCTGTCAAAAAGGAATCACTGACTGTATTTCACAGTCGACGGGCTGATCAGTTATAACATTTTGAACTGACATTGTCAGGCATGAAAGTTTTCGCGGAATTCCGCTTTTTTAAACGTCACCCAGACTATTTCTGAGATCGATGCAGAACCGTTGAGAATCGCGACCGGCAAATGTGTGTGTGGGGGGGGGCTAAACGGAGGACTAGTCTCTCTCTCTTCCTCTTTGCAAAAAAAAAATACATCCTGCCAGAGATCGCGAAATGCGTTGTTTCACATCAAGGCGAAGTAGGTGGGGCTTATGTGGAAAGGCGGAACTAGATGCGTAGGAATATCGAATCAAAGAAGAGCAAGCAACCGTCAAACAAGAGCTGATTTCAATAATTTCAGCGATCGGTGCTGGCGCCATCTGTCGGACATACGGATACCCTACTGATGTTATCTAGAGCACGTGCGAGTTTTAGCGGGTGTAAAGTGGCGTATTGTAATTTGGAGCGTAGATCATTATATTATTTCTTTTTTATTTGTTGCTGTAAGTTTTTCAGTATGAATATCTTAAATCTGAATCATGACAACAAAGCTCGGCGTATAGATAGTGAAGAAAAAAATAAGTTCAGATTTGCGTGGCTGAAAAACATCGTAAAAATTCATGTGAATGGACAAGAAATGAAAGGGGTCGTTGGCAGTTGCATTCAGAAAGTGGATATCAGTGGAAAAGTGAAGTGTGCGTTGTGTTCTGATCTAATATATTATGGAAAAAGACGATATGTTGCTATTAGCAGCCATATCAAAAGCAAAAAGCATTGTGGGAGAGAAGTAGTGAAAAGAGATAATTACAGGTTGCCATCATCATATTTATCTTTGACAGACACAAACGTAAGCATGCAGGAGAGAAAAATAGAAGAAAAATTAGCAGCTCCAGGTATTCCAATTTGTGATCGAGTTTCTAGCTTAGAGGGTCAACTGCTTGGAGTTATGACTGAAAATAATTTGCCTTATACTGTAGCACCTGTGATAATTGATTTGGCCAAAGCAATGGCATCTGATAAGAAGGCACTATCACAGCTGTCAATGGCTCGCACTACTGCTTCGTATAAAATGAGATTAGGCCTCTCAAAAACATTTTTCAATGAAACTGTGAACAATTGAAAAACGTTTAAATTTTCATTAAATATTGATGAAGCTACAAGTAGTAATCGAATGAGAGTTTTGTGCATATTATCCAGTTACTTTTCTACAGAACACAATGAAGTAGTGGTCGAGCATTTAATATCTGTTAATGTTTTTATTGTGTCTATTGAACAACTATTTCAAAAAATTGTCTCTTTTTGACAAAAATCAGCTGCCATTTGAGAATCTCATGTATGTTTTGATGGATTCTTGTAGTATAATGAGAGGATCAAAGTCTGGATTAGAGGTGAGACTTCGTAATGAGAAGGCTCCTCATTTCTTAGATAATTGATGGAGATTCTTGCCATGATATACATAATGCATCCAAGGTATTTTCTAAACCACTTGGTGGGTGGGTAGAAGATAACCTGCAAGATATATATAATGACTTTAACTGGTCTGTTGATTTAAAAGAAAAATTAGAGGAAATATGTGTGATTTCAAATGTCAAATATATTGCTATTGAACATTTTAATAAACACCGCTGGCTGCCCATATATAATGTTACATTGAGTAATTTACTCATGTTTCATTGTTTAACCATTTTTTATTATGGACTTTTAAATCGGCATGACAGATTATTATATTTTAATATATGTTGCAGTATCTATAAACAAAGAAATCTGAGGAATGAAAGCAGAGAACGTATTAAGGATATCCACAGGTATTTACAGCAAAAGCATTTTGACAAGTGATGGGAGAAAACGAAAAGATAGATAATTTCAAAATTATTTTATGACAGGAAAAAACTGCAATTAATTATGCATTTTTATGTGTCTGTATTGCCATTATTAAAAAAGTATGTTTGTCTGTTTCAAATGAAGGAGCCTTTAATACATAAATTGCATGATGAGCAGAAGCAGCTATTTATTGATTTTTAGCATTGTTTATTAAGTCAGAATTTCTCCAAAATAAATCTATCTCAGAAATTTTGACTTTAGATATTGCAGATGAATCTCATCTTTTATCCCCAAAGAATATGTATTTAGGAGCAGCTACAATTGCACTTATTTCAAAAAGATTTAGTGAAACATATGTTAAAGAATTTTTTAAAAATTCCACTGAAGCTTTCATCAGCTGTGCAAAATATCTGCAGAAGACTTTGCCATTGAACAACCCATTATTAAAAAGTATATCAGGAATTGATCCTACAGCCAAAAGTCACCATAGTACCTTACTTAAGTTAAAAAGATTGCCTGAATTAATCCAGAATGTTTTGACACAAGAAAACAAAATTTCATATAATTTAGAAGTGCATAAATACCAAATTGATAAAAAATTAGCTTCACCATTAGATATAGATGGAAAAATAATGAGACTTAAAGAGTCGTGGGCCAAAGTATTTGCAGATGGCAGTTATCCAGCTTTATCCAAAATGGTAAAAGCTATTTTAAGTTGTTTCCATGGGCCACAAGTTGAGAGTGCTTTTAGTTCTATGAGTAGTGTGTTAGACAAGGAGTGTGGCCGCAGGAGTATAGATACATTTTCCGCTATACAAACAGTAAAATACAAATTTTCTAGTTGCAGCTCTGGAATTTTTTTAAAGGGATGACCACTTGCATTCTCCAGTATACAAAACTCTATGTAAAAATTTAAGGAATGCTCTTAAACTGTACAAAGAAGAGCTAGAGATAAAAAAGGAGGAGCGAGAATCTAAAAAAAAGCAATTAAACATTGCAGAAAATAAAAAAAAGTATCAATGGATTGTATAAAAGCTGCTGAAAAGAAATCGAGACTAGCTCGCAAACAGAAATTAGAAAAGTTGGCTGCAAACGTAGCAAAAAAGAAAAAGCTTTTTCCCTAAAAATTTCTAATTAGGATTGAGTGAGACTGAGACAAAATAGTTATTTTTTATATTCCTCCTTTAACTATATGTTATTTTGTAACTATATTATCTCACATGACTACTTTTCTGGTGTCACATGACTACTTTCTGGTTTCTGGTGTTTCTACTTTTCTGGTACTGTTTATTGAACTAAAAATGAAGATAATTGAAAGCTATAGTAACAGTTATATATATATATTATCTTTAAAACTTGTCATTGCCTGAAAATAGGCAGTAATATATAACATAAATATGTATATTAGTGTGTTGTAATGTTGTGTACAGTGTTCATGTATCAACTGCTATATTAAGTTACATAAAGAGCATCTTAAAGAAGGTTGGCTATTTACTTTTTTTTTAACAAGTGGAAGATAAAATTAATAGCAAAATAGTAAGTATTATTTTAGTTTAATTATTTGCATATGCTTAATACTTTTTATATTAAAAGGTTGAAATTTTATTAAAATGTGTTTTTTTAGCTCTCGCGTGCGCATTTAGTTTTTGTGTCCGCGCGTTGTTCAACTTTTTTTGCCAACTTGCACTTTCATGCCTGCACTGTACACTGTAACATTACCAATGCAAATGGAGTCTTTTGACGAGCAAGCCATGCCAGGAGTCGGTACGCATGCGAGTTTCAATGCCCGCGCGACAGTCGATTAGCTACGGCAATTAAATAGATACATAGAGTTAGAATGACATTAATCTGAGCACTGAACAGAGTGTGTACAAGAACCTTTAAAAACAGAAAAAAAAAGTTATTTTTGACAGTCCTACAAAATCTGGTTTCGTAGCGTGAATGCGCTAGTGGGAGAAATTAGAACGTGCCGTCAGCATCGATGAAGAAATGGGGAGTAGGTAAAATCTCACACCCTGTCCCTTCTTCGGAACAATTGCGTGAAAATTCTGTAAAAGAAAAAAAAAAAAACATTAGTATTGCATAAATCGTTTTGGAAAATGAAAGTGGCGAGTTTGAAAATTTATTTTTGCAG
>KK119487.1:562485-623803 GCA_000611955.2 Stegodyphus mimosarum
GGGGGGGGGGGGTTGAGAATGTTCGTGTACTGGACAAGCTAATTGCTGTTCAGCCCTTTTCAATATCAGGTAAAATATGAGATGCAGCTACATTGTCTGGGACTAAATAAGCCGGTTTTACTTTGTCGACAGACACAGTAATAATTATTTCTTTTTTAGAGATGATAAAAGTTTTATTACACTGTTGAAGAATTTTGTAAGGACCAGTGTAGGATGTGTGTAAAGAGGGTTTTACTTCATCTACGCATAGAAAAACATGATTACATTTTTCGAAGTGTTTCCGGACAATTTTTTTAGTGACCAGTCGAAGATGCTCTCTATAATCATTTAAATTTTGTAGGAAGTCATTCTGCAGATTTTTGCTTTTGGGAGATGTAAAGAATTGTTCTGGAAGACGTCAAGTTTGACTATACATAAGTTCAGCTGGAGAGCAGTTCATTTCCATTTTAAAAGCGGTTCGAAGTCTTACAAAAACTGATGGTAATGCAGTAGTCCAGTATACAGAAGTATGACACACTGTGGTCTGTTTAAGCGACTTTTTCAATCCTTCAGTGGTCCCATTGGCTTGTGGGTGGTATGAGAAAGGTGAATGCCAAAGTTTTTAGCTAGTTCTCAAAAAAGATAATTTCGAACCTGAACTGGGCTGGTATACCAAATCTAGAGATCTAGCCTGTGTA
Source organism: Stegodyphus mimosarum (assembly GCA_000611955.2). Lineage (NCBI taxonomy): Eukaryota > Metazoa > Arthropoda > Arachnida > Araneae > Eresidae > Stegodyphus > Stegodyphus mimosarum. Next base: position 563,163 of record KK119487.1, read on the forward strand.
AAGAGCAGTGGCGACGGTCTGTGTCCTTATATCTTTCAATGGGTAAGCTTCAAGGCCAACGAATATACCTGTCAATGCATATCAGACAGTAAGACATTCATTGAGATGAAGGAAGAGGCACAATCAAATGTATATTCATATGTGAAAAAAGTTCGTCTGGAACTATAAACTATAAAGTATATAAGTGGTTAAAGGAGACAGTAACATGACTAGACACTTTAACCTTTTGACGTTGTATGCAAGTTTTAGAGAAGTTCATGACATGCTTTTTCAATCCGAGCCAGACTAATCGGTCATTGATCAACTTTAGCGTTGCCTTTGATCCAGGATAAGAAAGATTGTGCAGATTGAAAAGACGATTTTTCTAAGACTGTCTGGAACAAAAGGGAGGATTTTACCACTTTAAACGTCGCAATGTAGACCTACGAAACTCTCAGGCATTTTTAACTTCTGTTATTGTAGAACTGAATTGTCGTTGCCTAAAAAGGATTGGAGTATGATGTCACTCTGTTGTGCTCGTGACATAGAATCATAGTTAATAGGAGTTAGATTAATATCCATTTCGACGCGAGAAAGAGCATCAACTAGTCCATTTTCTACACCACTCACGTGCTGAATATCAGTAGTGAACCCACCTATGAAATTCAATTGATTAATTTGTCGAGGGAAGAGCTTTTAATACACTCACTTCCAAAAGTTAAGCACGAAGATGTAAAATGCAAAAAAAATCAACAAATACTGCTTTGATTGACACAAAATTCGGCAGGAAAGTAACATATATATTTATGCATAAAACAAAATCAATAATTATATACAGAAATGAAAACAATATTAAATTTTTGTAAGTTATCAGATAATAACATACTGGAGCAGTATGCAGAGAGCAACAGGGTATGCAGAGAACAACAATAATAATAATAAAACCATAAAAATGCACGTTAAACACTTCTTTAACTTTTTATTATTCATTTATACACAAAATCCATACGTCTATCCGTATTGCTAACAAAATCATCAATTACATGATCATAAAACTCTGGTTTTGACTGTAATAAGTGTAACATTTCTTTTTCTAATGTTATTAGAGATAAATTGCTTAATCTATCCTGGCTCATTGTATTTCGTGTATAACTTTACTCTTTTCAATGCTGAAAATGATCTCTCCATCGACGTAGTTAAAAATGGAATTGTACAAATTAAATGCGCCAATTTATTTACTTCGCTTAGGGCATCTGTCAAATCATTCAGCATTATATGCTGAATAAGTTTCGATAAATTCATTTCGTGGTATGACTCACTACGATAAACAACACATAATTCATTGGTTAGCTTTACAAAATCGAAATGTTTTGCATAAGCGCTCTTTAATGAATTAAGGCATTCATCCGGAAATTTACTTTGATATTTCTTATAAAAACTGAAATTCAATAGTTCAAAATATTTGAGCGAATTTAATTTTTTAATACGAACATCTAACTAACAATAAATAGTGTCCATTATTTCATAATATAAATTTTTAAAATGTTGGTCTTGGTCCAGACTTGAGTTTTGTAAATTTACACGACGTTTTTTTAAATTTGAGGGACCCACTACAGAAATAGTCTCTTCATAAACTTCATCAAATGCAACAGAAGTTCGCATATTTTGAATTGCATTACTTTATCTACTTTTTGACTAGAATATGCTATATCTAAGTTAGTTTTTTGTAAAATATCAAACAGAACATCCGTATAACTAAAAACTTTGGCAAAAATATTTAGGGGAAAGTTACCGTCAAATTCTTCAAAAAACATGTGATAACGCTTTGCAATACTAATTGTATCGTTATCCCAGCCTTCTGGATTCTCAATAATATTTTCAAATAAATCAGATAGGCCTTGCTTTTCGCTTTTTATGGTATTTACCAAACGAGATGAATAATTCGAACGTGTTGTAGCTAATTTTGGAAATTTTCTTTTAATAATTTCATTTAAAACATGATTTCTTTTTGTAGACAGCGAAAAAAATGAGGCTATGCCAGAAATTGTTGCAAAAATAATTTACAATCTTTTATAAACAATACAGATTGCGACAGAACTAAATTAAGTACATACAACGCAACAATACACAAATATAGGTTTTGGGAAAATGGCTTTTACTTTTTTCTGCGTCCCATTCAACGCTCCTGCCATGACTGCCGCCCCATCGTACGTTTGAGCAATCAGTTTATTCTCACACCCCCAACTCAAAATCGTTTCTTGCACAACATTACACAAAGCTTCCGTTGAACGATCACCACTAACATCTTTAAAAAACAAAAATCTTTCCAATGGTGCACTACAATTATTAACATATCGTATCACAACCGATAATTGCGATTTGTGAGATATATCAGATGTTTCATCTAGCATAATAGCAACGAATAGCGTTTCTTTTACCTCATTTCTAATTTCTGAAATTACAATATTTTTTATCGATGCAATAATAACAATAATTCTGTTAGAGGTTCTAGAAAATACAGTTGCAGTTCTTAGATGGGTTGCTAAAAGGTCATCATATTTACTAATTAAGGTTATTAATTCTATATAATTTCCTCGATTAAGGGAATTTATATTCTCATTGTGTCCACGAAATGTATCTTCTTGTTTTGCTCAGTAAGAAACTACATCTATTAATCTCTTGAGAATATTTCTATTTCTTGTTACTTTTTCATTGTGTTGAACAGTCGATGAAGCTTTTTGTTGATCTAACATTAAATCTATCTTGGCGGTATCAAATGTTTTTAATAGTATTACGGCATTTATGTGAGATTTAGTTTTTTCATGTTTCTTTGCAGCTTCGTGGGGATGATTTAAATCACTGTAGCCTTGTTTTGTCCAAATATTCTTATCTTTTTCAATTACAACAAAAAGTAACATGGCCAACAGTACAACTTATTCAATTCACTACAACCGGTTAACCATTTAAATTTTTCAGACATAGATTTTTGAAAATGTTGTACACACTGTTGTCCTTTAATCTTAACGTTTTGCGATAGAATAATATCCGGAATCGGTCTACTTAATTTAACTATTTCGTTTTTTGTAGTAACGTCTCGTCTCGAAAATGGATTTTCCAATAAATCTTTAATTATTGAGACATCTGAGTCCTCCATTCTGAAATGGGTTATTTATTATGAATATAAATTTAAAGAATACAATAAATAAAATATTTACCTACGAGTAGTCGAGGTATAACTATAAAAACAGCTAAACTTATGTGAATTCTACTAGCACTGAAGCAAAAATCATGTCTTGTGTTGTATGGTGTCAAATCGACGGCGAAAAAGCAACGTTTCGGGCTTCCAAGAAAAACTTATATTTTCAGCAACCAAGCACCACACGGCGCCCGCCACTGTGGTGCCTCATCATCAGGATGAGTCATCAGGGTGCTCATTGGGGCCGACAAACCGAACGTCTATTCCACGTGCAGAGGATTTCGCTGTACGCTGGCACAATAGAATGAACTGTTTCTTGTTCGGTCAGTGGATTAAATTACATTTATTAATTGTTTTTAACATTAGGCAGTCATATATTCTGCGAAAAACATCTTGACAATTTTTAAAAACAAAACCAGGTATATGGTGTTACAGATATAACTTATATACTGTCTGTAAGACACAATGAATGGTAAAATTTGGACTGTTCTTTTTTGTCTAACAAAACAAAATTGTTTTTCAGCGAATTATTTCTGTAAATATAATACATCACCGAAATTACTTTACCACACTAAAACATTTCCCTTTTTATTGATGTAATACTTCTTTTATATTTCCAGAAAAACAAAATCTTACAATATATAAATTTAAACATTAACCGTCTGCAAAATCGTATGGCCAGTTAATCAGTTAAAAAACCAAAAGCGCTTCAGCACGTAAGACTCCGCTCTAATACAATGCTTAATAAACCGTACCTTCGGATGATTCTGAATGCCAAGTGCAGGAAAAATAACTGCACTTGCCTCAGTGCTATAGTATGTTGTGCTTCTCCAGTAGCCCATACATGTAAAGCGTGATTTTCTATTAGTGCGCAGTACGTACACAGCAAAACTTCCTATGTTCGTTTGCTTTTGAACGCGCTACATGATGCAGCACCTAGTACTGTACGCACTGCGGGAATAAAAGCAAGCAAATCACCATAATATTTGAAAATATTATAAATAATGTTTATTATATACCATATAAAGATAGGTAGACATAGGTGCAGAAAATTATTGTCTCTCATAATTTTGCCAGGGTGTGCAGTGCACACCCTGCACATATAGACCGCAAGCCACTGTACTGGAGACATAAACAGAATTATGTATAAAGTTAAAATAAACAGCATAAAATGGAAAAAAAGGACATTAATAGGGTATGTGATCACCCCTCATCCGTATACAAAGTTTACACCTTGTGACCATGCTTTCAATTAGGTGGTCAACCACCGCAGAACTAAGCAATCGCCATTCTTCTTGTAGATCAGTTTCCAACTCAATAAGATGGAGGGGGAAACGTGAAGATACAGCACGGCCGAGAGCATCCCAAAGACTTTCAATGGGATTAAGGTCGGGCGAATATGCTGGCCACGCCATACGCGCAATCCCTTCACTCTCCAGGTAGTCATCGACGATGTCAGCTCTATGGGGGCGTGCGTTATCGTCCATTAAAACAAAAGTAGGGCCAACTGGTACAGTGTGCAATCTCACAATGGGTTCTAGGACTTCATCTCGATACCCGATAGCCGTCAAAGAACCCCGTTTAAAGATGTGCAGGTCGGTGTGGTATCCTAATGAAATCCCTGCCCACACCATAATGCTTCCGCCTTGGAATGAGTGATGTTCGGTGATATTTTGGCACTGACTACGTGTTCGTTGTTCAAGCCATATCCTTACACGCTTGTCATCTGGCTCCAGAGCAAATCTCGACTCATCAGTAAACATGACATTGCCCCAGTCAGACATATTCCAATTGGCATGTTCCCGGCACCACTGTAATCGTGCCCTCTTGACTGGACGTATAGAGTAACACAAACTCGAGGTATCCGGGCGTACAGTCCACTCATATGTAATCTTCGGCGTACAGTAGCTGCAGATATCGCCTTACCAATGGACGCTGTGGCCATACATGTCACACGTGTGGAGGTCACTCTGTGAATCCGCTTGGCTACAGTAGCAATATATCGATCTTCCGCGGGGGTTGTAACACTTGGGCGACCGGCTACGGGCCTTCGGACAACTGTCTGTGTGGTTTGGAATTGTTTCCATAAACGTGATATTACAGAATGATAAACGCCGAAGAAAAGATCAACATCCTGCTTCAATGCGCCCCACAGCACGCCAGCGCTCAAAATCTTCCATTCGTCTTCTGGAAGTCATAGAAACACGTATGTCTTGAAAGCAAATTCTACGAAAGTTTTAAATACCTTCTATCAGTACTTACAATCAACTTCGATAACCCTTCATAAAGCTGGCTTCTTTATAGGACTGCCTTTTTTGAATATTTCTTGACATGAAAGCGCGATTGGCTGTTACCTAACATATTTGCTACTTCTATCTACTTCCGCAGCGAATTGCATCCTCTTCAATTCTGATTGGCTTCCAGAAATTAGCATTCTCCTCTCCATGCTTAACTTTTGGAAGTGAGTGTATTTTTGGAAAAATGCTTTTGTAAGTGGGTTATGATCTTTAAGCACTGTAAAGTTCCTACTTTCAAGATTATATCTGAAGTATTTAATAGCGACAAATATCGCCAAAAGCTTACTATCGTACATACTGTATTTCTGTTCAAAATCACTCAGTTTTCTTCAAAAGAACCCTAGTGTTTCATCTCATGTTTATACCTTAAGTTGATGGACGCCAACGCCTATGGCTTTTTCTGAGGCGTCGCACATAAGGGCAATTGTCTTTCGTGGGTCTGGTGCACTAAATTTGTAGCTAGTGTCAAAAGCTGTTTTAATGTCTATTGACAAATCTAAATGTGACAAATAATCTATTTCTTACAACTTCCCAACATACCATTTAGTAGAAACTGAACTTCAGCAGCATGATTCACAGTTTTTGGTTTGGGGAAATCTTGGATAACTTTTAATTTTTTCTGATTATAAGGTATTTCTCGCGCCTTCTTAGCATGCCTTCGTGGTGTAATGGTCAGCACACTCGACTCGTATTCGAGAGGCCCGGCGAGGGCATTGCTCATTTTTCACATCTCCTGCTTCCAAATAACCTAATGCCCCTACAGTGGCGCCCGAAAAAAAGGTAGTGCATGATGATTCTCCACCACCAGGATTTGACGGTTGGATCTTCTAAGTCGCCCTTTAAAAGGGGGAGTATATAAGATATTTCTCCCGCCTTCTTAGCACGTCTTTGTGGTGTAGTGGTCAGCACACTCGGCGCGTATTCGAGAGGTTTTTGGTTTGAGTCCCGGCTAGAGCACTGCACATTTTTCATCTCTCCTCCTGCTTTCAAAAAATTCCTAATGTTTCTACATGGTAATGGAATGATTCCATTTTTATCGATAATGTGACCTAAAAATTTCATGTGTTCTGGAGCCAATGTACATTTAGAAAGGTTGACAACCAAAATTGATTTTTTAATCTCTTAAAAACTTCAGCAATATGAGGGATATGTTCATCGAGAGGTGGTAAAACAATCAAAATATTATCTATATATACGAAACAGAAATTGAAATCTGACAAAATTTGATCTAGTAATCTTTCCATGGTTTGCTCTGCATTACGTAAACCAAATGTCATGTAGTTAAACTCAAATAATCCGAAAGAAGTTACTGTTGCCGTTTTGGATATGTCATTTTTATTCATCGGCACCTGTGGATACTACAAATGGGCGATCTGTTCCGGAATCGAAAAAGAGAGGAAGAGAAGAGCGGATTGACTTTACTGAACGAATGTCCAGCGCTCCGGCAAAAACGGAACGGCCGTTCTTTATTAACAGTTCACCAAGCGCTGTTGGGAAGCATGCTAAAAAGTTGATTCATTTTAATGTAAACACTAGCAGTCTTTTCTTTATTATTTATCGGAAGCATCTCTGGCCTATTTTTTAAGTGTGTATGTGTGTTATGTATGTATATATGTGTGCTTCTGGCTTCCTTGTGTTCCGTCTAATATTTAAGAATCAAAGCATTAAATAAACCGATACTCCCTGTTTGCAAATGAATGGAGTTTTTTCCCCATCTGGCATTTCGAGGATTAGTTTAAATTACGTAGATTATAGGAACTAGTTCTTCGGATTTCCAGCTATTTTGCGCTCCGACACTACAAGTAGATCTGGGTCTTTCGGATTCATGATTTACTGCACATTTCATCCTTCCTACTCTAGATGCGAATCTGATTCCGATGGCTCTTTCAAATCTGGCTCCTGTGGAGTCTTGACCATTTGCTCTTTTCGCTTCCTCGATAAAAAAAAATGTATCAGACTGGATCGAATTTAAAGTAATAAATAGAAGGCGTTATTCTACTTAACATTTATTCTCGAATACCAAAGACGAACTTCTACATATACACAATTATGACATCACAGTTTCTTTTTACAAGTAAACGCTACCGCCCTCTATTGGTAATCTGAGGACACATATTGGCAAACTTAAATTTAACACCCCCATGCATCCGTAAACGATACACCAATTTTACTGAATTGCAAGACAATAAAGTCTTTCAATTGGTCTTCTAACGACACCATTAACCAACTGAAGCTCACAAGATCTAATTTTACCATTTCTTCGAGGAAATAATTCTTTAATATTACTAACTTCCAGTTTCAGCGCTTCATATTATCTTCGCGTACAAGTACAACATCATTAATTTAAAATATTGCTGAATTTTTGCTGTTTTTGAAAACATAACTGATCTTAATTCTAACAAATATTCTTTATAAAACTTTTCTCGAGAATGCTCTAATTGCCTATGGTTCCATCTTTCATTCAACTGAGATCTTGCAGAATCTGTTGTGTAATGGCCGAAACCGCTACACAAAACCCCGGTTGTGATACGGGGTTCAAATGAACTTCTAATGCAAGTTCTAACAACATGAATTTTAAAGAGATAAAAACATTAACATTCGCAGTGCATGACAATGTAGGACTTTGATACATCCAGTCCCGTAATTTCCGATTTGTAAAAGAGAAAATATGCTATCGCTATTAACATTATACGCGAGGAGTGATAGTCCTAGCAGGCCAGCATGCCCATCGGTCCAGCCGGAAAGTCCTCAGTCTTTTCAGGAAAAACACCTTCCTCTCTCGCTGCTTCAAACCTTACTGTCTCCCAGTGACGTTACCTGTCCTGAAGTACTCCGCGGAAGATTTCTTCACTCCTATAATAAAGGTGTCCACATCCTGACCCTGATGAAAAGAATTCTTTATCCCTTTGTCGCTTGGAGTGGCCTTCGAGGCTGCAACCAGAATCATTAACAAAGGCACCGCGTTGGAACAAGATTTCTCCTATGGTCTGTAAGAGGTACCAATATCTCTAAATCATTTATCCTAGCCAAAGAACCTCTATGCTACCTTATCACAGCTGCTTCCCTCATAGAAGAATTTTCCTAGACTATGGAAGGGAAAATTCCAAGTACATTTCACTGCTTCAAAAACAAAAGTGGTAGCCGTTTAAGTGATAATACAGAGGCTGTTCGCACATTTTTTAGACGATGCATATTGTATTCACAAAACTAAATTACATAAAATTCTTATGTTTTAAATGTTCTATTTGACATCCCTTATTCTGAACTATCTTTCGACACCGCAATTTCCAGGATAATAATGTCTTTTGAAGTGTCAGAAGAGATATTCTATCCCATTCCTCCCGAACAGCTTTCCAGAGTCCTGTTAGGGTTTTGGGACAACGTTTGGATAATGCAATTTTTAAAAGTCCGAAAGCACAAAAATCCATAGGTGACACATCGGGAGACTTAGTAGGGATATCAGTGAAGGGTATGGCCTTGATACCTGTTTTTTGTTCCATTTCTTTTAGGAAATTTACAAAGGACTTTGATGTGTGACTGCTAGCTTTGTCCTGATGGAGTCTCATAGATTGATGGTACTGTGGATAAAGCGATGGTATTTCATTTAGAACAATTGGCGATAAAATATGTACCTAACAGTATTTGGAGTTAATCTTGACATTTTTTTGCACTCTCTTTATTTTTAGCTTGCCATTATAAGAAAAACTAGCAACAATCATGAATCCCTTAGAAAAACTTTCTTTCGATTCTTTGAACCATGTACTTAAATTTTTTTCTCCCTTTTTATGATAATAAACGGCTCTCTTTTTGTTACAGTCATTTAAATACACCCATGCTTCATCTATGTGACAACTGTTTTCCATTTTTCTTTGGATAAGTGTTTCTCATCTAGAATTCTGCAGCGTGTCCTGCGTTGAGCGATATGCTTTGGAAGAAGACGATGCACATTGCGTTTTTTCGCTTTCTTAATATTTAAATCAACGTTTATCATTTTGTTTACAGTGGACACCGAGCATTTTAATGATTTTGCAACTGTCCTTTGACTAGGGGGATTTTCTTTTAACATTAAACAACGTACCTTTGCAATAGTCGAAGATGTCCGTTTTTTCCTTGGATACTTGTTTGGAATTTTTGTCCCACTTGAGGCTCCAATTTGACTTTTTTTTCCCCTTTCTTGTTGATGATATTACCTATCGACGCTTTAGATATCACAAAACCATGACTCTCACATCGTTTTTGGATAACAGAGTATGCATATTTCTCTTCGGAAAGAGCGTAAATGTAGCCTTCGAACCACTGCTTTGTTAAATTCCCCATTTTGAATAAAAACAAAACTTTCAAGCTACAGACGAAAATAATGACTTTTAAAAACATAGTACAATTGCAAAGACTTCTTTTGCAGCAAACGATTTTTTATTACCGCTTACCAAAATCGTCTAAAAAATGTGCGAACAGCCTCTGTAGAAGAGCTAGTTACTATAACCTATACTTATTTTTAAATAACGTCACCTTGAGACAGGTATCATAAAAGCAAAAATACAACAAAAAGATTTCAACTACTGCTATTGTATGCCTTCCACAAAGGACATTTCTCAGTTTTGGACTAAGAATTCCTAATTTAACAAAATGCTAATGTTCAAGATAAACACATTTGATTCTAACCATTTTGAAAAAGAAACACACGATGCAAACAATTTTGAATCTAAAAAATATGCCAAAACGCTACAAAAATATTTTACAGCAATTATCATTTTCCTTGATTCGATCTCCGTTTTATCAGCCAAAAGATAAGGAATATCAGCCTCTTCCTCGATATTCTCCACAACCCCCTCTATCATCAGATCCAAGACCTCAGGGCGCTGATAATAACGTTCAATCAAATTCACATGAAGAATAGTATCACTGTTGCTCTTATCCGGAATCTCTAGGGTATAGTTTGTTTTGGAAATCACACTAGTTACTTTCCTTTCTTTCCCGTATTCCAAGCACAGAGCCATCCATACTCTTTTCAAAGTAGAATGCAACCTCTCAACATAATTACTTTGAGGATACACCTTAATTCCGAACTCAGATGTAAGTTCACTAGTAAACGATCCACCCTAATCACACCGAATCTCACCAGGGTAACCTGATCTAGAAAAGATTTGTATTAAGGCTTGAATTATACATTTTTAGAGCTTAAATTCTGCACAGGAATGGCATCAGGATATTTGAAAACGACACAATTTGGCGTAATTATGTATGTATTTGCACATGAACTAGGGATCAGAGGTCCTACTGTGTCAATATTTAATCTGCTATACTCTTCTGATATGACTGGCATAATCTTCATTGGGGTTTTCTTTTTATCCCTATTGTGACCTACACGCTGACAAATATCGCACGTCCTCACAAATTCTTCAATTTCCTGGTAACAGTTAGGTCAGAAGTAGTGTGTCAAAACTCTATCCTTAGTTTTTGTTACCTCTAAATGACCAGAGATTTCTTCGTGGCATAACTTCAAGATCCATTTCCTGAAAACAAGAGGCATACAGAGCTAAGCTCTTCTCTATTCCAAAATCTCAATATTCACAACACATTCGCTTCCTATCTTTTCCTCACCTTCCGATCTGGAATCCAAGTTCTCCGTGCCTTCTCTCTCTAAACTCCTGCGCGTATGTGCCTGACTATGAGTTTCCACAGCGTTCAAAAGAACCAGTCATTCGCTAATTTCTTCTATCAGCTGCGCTGTTTTATTTCTTAACAAATAATACTCTTTATCTAACTCCACCGGAGTAACCGCCGCCTTTGTAGTGGCCACACCAAAATTACCTCAATGGTGACTTTCGCCAAAGGTAAAAATTTACATTCTGTGTCCAAAAGCTATTTCACCCACACAGTTTCCCCCGATAAGTCACTAGTATTAATTCATTGCATAGATCTATTCCAGCTCCAGTATCTCCCAGATATTCTCTCTTTACCCCATTAATTACTGCTTTCTTGAAATAAGGCTCAAAACATTTCCCTAAACTCTCAGTTCCTAAATTATTCACAAGCTTAGCCTTATTTCTTTCCAGCGATGGACAGTTAGGTCGGATATGCCCATCCTTTCCACAATGGTAACAGCTTATTTTCTGCTGTTTCTCAAAACCTGCTTCCTTGAAAGCCTGCTCTTTTTTAGAAGCCTCCACTTTTCTATACTCCTCCGATTTAATTCTTTGATGACCACTACTTTTCTGATTATCACTACCATTAGAATTTACAAACCGCTCTCTAGCTTTCTCAAATAGTTTCTTAAGCACCTCTCTGTGCTCTAACCTTCTCGTGTCTCACACCAGTCGTAGCAAAGCCTCATACCTGTCGTATTTCTCTGCTAAAGTAGAAGTTGTTTTAAATTCTTCCGAATTGTCTAAGTAATGCTATCTTATTTCTAGAGGGACTCGCCGCTTAATTTGCTCGGTGAGTATAAGTTCCTCAAGACTTGTATCAAACTTCTCTCTTCTCGAACTCCCCTGACTCCGACCAGTTCTCTGAATAAACTTTCAATTCATACACTAAATCCACCCACAACATCCCGTTCTTTCATGAAGGCTCTTCAAATTTTGTTTTTAGACCCAAAGAACTAAGCTTGAATTTATGCATGAGTAATTTCTTAAATGCTGATAATCATCCCCTTTATCCTCTGGCTCTTTTACTATTAACTGAGCTACATCATGAGGTAATAAAGGAATTAATTGCGATACCCAATTTATCTCATTAACGTTCTCCTTTTGAGCTTGTTTCTGCAATAGCATAAAGAGTAATGAAATATGTATATTACTCGGTTCAAAACGCGGTACTAGATCTTTCAAATTAACCCTTTTTTCTCTAGATTGTTCAACTGTCGAAACCGTGGAAGCTAAGTTATTAGTCTCAACCACGTTCATCAGTTTTAACTTCTCCAGTTTGAAAACTCGCTCATGTTCCCGTTCTGCTCTCTCTTGTTCGCGTTCTCTCTCAGCTCTCTCGTGTTCACGTTCCCGCTCAGCTCTCTCTTGTTCCGCCATCTTTAACCTTTCCTGCTCAGCCGCAGCCCAAATTCTCGCCGCGTATTCTTTCGCTTCATCATAATCTTCGGCATTAAGAATAGCCTGCCTAATTTCTCTTACCTTATTTTCCTGAGACACACTGGTATCAAACTCCTCAGCTAACTCTAATAGCAGAGCTTTAGTAAATTTCCTAATAAACTCAACCATTATCTCTACATATAATAAAACAAAGAGTCTGTGTGTGGGGGGGGTGTCTTTCGTTCGTGTTGCGAGTAAGCTAATAGACCCAGGGCCCCGAAATTTGATACATAAGTGTATCCACACAAGAGCCAGTGCACCTCGAAGCGATTTTTTCGAAATTCGAATTCGAATATTTTTTATTTTATGTTTTGTGACCAAATGGCGTCATTTTGAGACATAATGGGCTACAGGAAAGCGAGATTTCACTCTATACATTTCATTTTTACATCGTCGTGAAGCGTAGACACTTAGCTATTTTACGAACTTAAAATAAATTTCGTATTTCAATAAATCGATTAAATACGAATTTATTTAGGAAGGTGAGCTTAACACCTTTTCGGCGGAATTTTTTTAAAAAAAACTTATTTTAAAAAATGTGCTGTTTATTTTTCTTTGATTTTTGGACACGTTGAACTTTAATCCTTTCGACTCCTTTTAAAAAAAGAATTTTGGAAAAATAATAATATTTTGTATTTTTTTAAAATTTTTTAAATGAAGCTTCCGAATACACTTCTCACATCTCAGATATTTTAAAATGTAGTTTTGGCAACAATTTTCCTTTCTTATTGTTGTTGATAGATTTTTGATGAAATTGCATCATTTTGAATAGTTTCATTCTTTTAAAAATTTCGGTTTGGCAACAATTTTTCATCGTATTTCTTATGTTACTGTTTTTAAGAGACTGAAAAGTTTAAGAAATTAAAAAGTTGTTTCTTTTTGCAACGGTAAATTGTTTAATTACTTTATTAGGATAATTAACATTTGTATCAAGGGATATTGCTTATTTCATTGTAATATTATGTTTTAATTATATATAATTTTAATTACAAAAACGTTTTCATGATATTTTTAATCTGTTTAAGTTCTTAATCTGTTTATACCATTTGAGTTCTTAAGATTTTGCAAAGGGAAGTTGGTTAATTTATTTATTAGGATAAGTAATATTTGTATTAAGGGATACTGCATATTTCATTGTCATTATATATATCATTATATATATAATACATTTTTATTGATTTCTTTTATGATAAAGTTGTTCTGCAGAGAAATTCTGCGCGAAATGTTTTGTTTTTTGAGTTTCTTTCATGTTATTTTTTGCTTATTTCACTGTTTGTAAGATATTGAAAAATTTTGCATGATTTTTTTTGCATGAGCCAGTGCACCTCGAAGCGAGTTTTTCGAAATTCGAATTAAATTTTTTTTTTAAATTTTATGTTGTCTTACGAAATCGCGTCATTTTAAGACATAATGGGCTACAGCAAAGCGAGATTTCACTCTATTGATCAGTTTAAGAAATTGAAAGATTGTTTCTTTTTGCAAAGGTAAATTGTTTAATTAATTTATATATCTATATTTGAAAGGACGAGTCTTTCTGTGTGTGTAGGTGTCTTTCGTTCGTACTGCGCGTAAGCTAATAGACCCAGGCCTATGAAATCTGGTACACAGGATGCATCTAGACGAGAGCCAGTGCACATCGATTTTTCAAAATTCGAATGAGTTTTTTTTAAATGAAATAGTAGCAAATTGATGATTTTCTCTCATTATATGAACAACAATGGCACGCAGCCTGTTACTGATATCAGCACTATTGCCACCCGGAAAAATGAGGGCGATAATTCTGTGCAGTTTTTAAATTTAATCTTTTTCTTGGATACTGGACGTTTGTCTAGAGAAGGCAGCAGGAAGTTGGTTAATTTATTTATTAGGATAATTAATATTTGTATTAAGGGATATTGCTTATTTCATTGTATGCTTTTTATATGTAATGCATTTTTAACTGAATTTTTTTTCGTTGTTGTTTGTTTCTTTTTCGATAAAATTGTTCTGCAGAGTAAAATTCTGTGCAGTTCTCAAATTTAATGTTTGGTGTTCTCTTTAGGCATTTTTCCGGTACACTTAAAAGCCAGACGAAGGCTGGCCGCGCAGCGGCTAGTTAAAAAATAAAATTAAGACAATAACCTATCCTAAAATACAAAAACAGAAAAACAGGTATATCTCCTAAACTTAGTTATTCCCTAATAATTCTGAACATTAATTGCATTAAAACACTTAATGATCTCTAAATATTTAACATATACATTCATGCAAAACATAAACCAAAAATGCTAATTAAGATGCAAATTTTTCTGCACTATCGCAACTATAAAAATATTGTCCTAAAACTCTGATTAAAAACTAAATTTTTCTAAAGCATACCGCTACAATACTTCAAGCAATTTAAACAGTTACTAGAGCAACAGCACAAATAGTAAAATTTCAATTAGCAAAAGCTTAACCGCAAGAAACTTTTAATCCCCAATAGCGGAGCTATATCCAAAATCAACGTAGCCTCGAATAACTGGTATAACTTCTCCAAAATCACAAAAATGATACTCACCAATTTTAAGACGCCTTCGATGATTCTCCTAGCACTAACTTGGATACACGTGTTTCTTCCGGGAATATTTCACTACTTTGCGCCACTAGATCGAGCTTCCTTCGGTGAGCACACTGTCACTTTCTGAAGAAGCTTCACCACGCGAACTATCCTTGCAGCAAAATTAGATGGTTCTTGTGCAGCAAAGTCTCTTGCTACTCACATAAAGTCCTTTACAAGACTGCCTTTTCTGGAACTTCCATTCGACGATCCGGAACTCATATAACGAGCTGTGCGGAAAGAAACACACGATGTTAACTGAGGTCCACAGGCGAGAAGTCCGTTCCTAAATTTACTTTCACAGGAAGAATCCAAAAATGCTACCACTAACTGTAATATTACTGCTGTGGTGTAGTAGCCGAAAACACTACACAAAAGCCCGGTTGTGATACAGGTTTCAAATGAGTTTCTAACGCAAGTTCTATCAATGATGTTAATTTTAAGAAGATAAAAACATTAACATTCGCAGTGCATGACAATGTGGAACTTTGATACATTCAGTCCCGTAATTTCCGATTTGTAAACGAGAAAATAGCTATCGCTATTAACATTATACACGAGGTGTGATAGTTCTAGCGGGCCAGCATGCCCATCGGTCCAGACGGAAAGTCCTCGCTCTTCTCAGGAGAAACCACCTTCCTCTATCCCTGCACCAAACCTTGCTGTCTCCCAGTGTCGTTACCTGCCTGAATTCCTCTGCGGAAGAATCTTTCAATCCTATAATAAAGGTGTCCACATTCTGACCCTGATGAAAAGACTTCTTTATCCCTTTGTCCCTTGGAGTCCCCTTCTAGGCTGCAAACGGAATCATAAACAAAGGCACCTCGTTGGAACAGGATTTTTCCTGTGGTCCGTAAGAGGTACCAATATAAATAAACCATTCATTCTAGACAATGAACATGTATGCGACCTTATCACAATTCTAATTTTGATTCAGGTGAAGGTGAAACAGTTAATCTATATCCAGTTATAAAATGAGATGGTGAACGAGGATCGGGTTCATTAAGTTCATTGTACACATAGGTTATGGATTAATACGTGATAACAACTTCAACTAAAACAGTATACAATTCTTCATAAGATAAAGGAACTTCACCTAAAATACGTTTTAAAGAAGTTTTCACAGATCTTACCCAACGTGCCCGGAATCAGCCTCACCAAGGAGCATCTTGTGAAGGAATCCTGTGGTTCTGTAAGGGAAACGTTACTGGTATACCTCCCTTGCAGAACTGAACACCCAAATCATAAGTGAGGCAAAAAAAGTCTTTGTTGATCTGGAGGAACTCGTCGCTGTCATTAAAAATTCAGATATCCAAATAAAACAAAACTCAAATCAAGATTCTCCAAACACTCCTAACACTGATAATGGGCAACCATAATCAAACATAGGCTCCTATTTGTCTTATGATTTTGAATGCTTATAGCGTTCTTAACAAAATTACAGAACTTCAAAATTTCTTTATTGATTATGACATCGATATTGTAATTGAAAAGCATGCCACACCTTGCAGATTTATTAAAATCGCCAGCAATAGGTTGTACAGATGCGATCGACGGAGTCACAGAGGTGGGAGAGTAGCGATTTATGTCAGAAACTCACTGTAATCATGCCTCGTAGATCGCAGAAATAAAAGATCGCAGATCGCAGTAAAGATCGCAGAAATTATTATGAAAAGTTCACTGTCTCAATTCTTTCACCAAGCTACGGTATTGCGCAATTTAGCTCATTTTATAACCTTCCTGATAATTTGCTGTCACGGACAGTTTCCCTGATGATAAGTTGGTCATTCTCGTCAGTGATCTCAATGCGAAACATTCAGACTAGGTGTGCCGTCGCTGCAACCCAAACGGAGGAAAACTCCAGAGTTATATCCAAAAAAAGTATCTGGTCTCTTTTTATAGCCCAGAAGACTTCACACATTGTCTGAATAATCCTAGAAAAGCGGGACTTCCTTAGCCGTGTTTTGACTAACACATCACTTCCAATGGGTCTTGAACTTAAACTAGAAATTTCCTCAGACCATGTGCTTATATTAATCATTCTTGAGACCACTAAAACCAAGGAATCTTTGCACAAAAATAGCACAGACTGGAACTCATTTCATAATATACTTCGCATGATATTAATAGTTTCAAAACTCGCCGTGATATCGACGACCCAATTGGAAAGAAAAAAAAAACACTGCATTAGCCCAGCGATTACTGAAGTTTCTCACTTCGTGCCTAAACAATAACACAGTGATAGACTTTTCGCAAAAATAAAAAATTAAGTAAAAGGAGTCGCTTAAGAAAATTATGGTACATAACGTGGGATTCAAGTTTAAAGAAATCACTCGACAAGCTCAGAAAGAACCGGAGACTCCACAAAGTCAGTTCTTTAATTAGAAAAAAAATTACACATCAAAGATTCTCAAAAAAGGCGTTTTTATTTACAGCATATATTCTTCCAGGCAAGTCGAAAGAATCCAACATATAAATTTAAAGAATATTCTCTTTAGAACAACAATAAACTGAAACCAAATATGTCGCCACTCACAAATTATATTAATAAAATATCGTTTTTATTAAAGGCTAATGTGCTTATATTAAAATAAATAAATTCTTAACAAGCAGATTATAACACTGATCCTCATTTAGCATAGATGGCTCACAGGAATATTCCAACTAAAAAAAATTTGGCATTGATAAGCTCAATGACTTGTCAATAAAAGAACAAAAATAATTTTTCCCACATCAGAAGAACTATTAAGACCTCAAGTAGTGGAAAACGTAAAAGAAAAAGGAAAAGTCACCTCCTTTTCGTATACAGTAAAGCACTATTTAAGTTTCTAACCAGTTATTTTATTTCAATATCCTATCCTATCGATCTCGTTTCTAATTCCCTGCCGGAATGTAAATTTCTAGCTCTCTCGATGTTCAAATGAGGTAGAAAGTAGAGAGTATTTAAAGGAAGGTTTTAGAAGATAAAACCAGAGCGTATTCTGCCTGTTTGAATGCCACGCTGCTAAATTTGATTTTCTCGCGATTAGTATTTTGCCGCATTGAGTTATTTTTGCCATTAGGCGTATTTACGCCGACTTAGGTCACAACCAGCTTGCGCTTTATTAAATTGTAAAACGGTTAGGTTCTTAGTTTTACTAGTTTTAGTACATGCATTATCTTTGATTTTATGCCGAAAGTGTTGGCTTCTATAAGCACGAGTTGATGCCGAATGTTAATTTTATTTGAATTAATAAAAGAGTCCTTTACCCCCTTTCTTTGTCTCTGTGGTTCTTGCAAGTCGTAATAATAACTCACAGATTGTCTTTTAGAGCTTTCTTCTAAATTTGTGCTGCCTAAGAAGACGGAACTCTACAAAATATTGAAGCAGCTTACAGCTTATTTCGTTGAATACGTTACCCGCGTTTGAATTTAAGTGACTGTTATTGCTTAATTTACAACACCACATTTAATTGCCATATCTTCACATTCTTGCTGGTATTGTGACTAAAAAAAATCTTCGAACGCTTGTAAAAGCTTCGTCGTGAAACATTCACAGAGCTGTAAAAAAGAACAGAAATGACATAAGGATAATTACCTTCTATTCATTTAATCATTTTGATTTAAAAAGCATCTTATTAACAGCAGGTCAAAGTAAGATTACAGGTCCTAATTTTCTACACAAGATCCAGCTATTTACAGGCGTATTCTTGGATATCGTGTTACGCAAGCCTGGAAAATCTTCAGCAAAGCTTTAGAAAGCGTGTTTGAGTATTTGATATTACGGCGAAATTCTGCTGTTCATTATGGAAAGATAATGTTGAGCCATTTATACTGCTGAACTACGAGATAATCTTAGTTTCTTAGAGTCATTTATAAAATAAATTTTGGTAGCAGCGAGCTAGATCTCGCTGTGGCTGCAAAAACGTGACACAGAGGTTAATTCAGTACATAATCCGAGACGTGAAATCACCGGGACTTAACGCGATTCTGGATTTTGGATAATTTGATTTTATATCATCGGTTTAAATCTAGTTAAGATGACAACACTGGGGTTTCACTTATCGCTTAAATCAATAGCAAAATGCTAACCATCTACAACCACCCAAGGGCCAAAAGTGTGATTCTTGCCAAAATTAGTACAATGTTGATAAATGTGTTACATCACCACGGTTCCACATCCCTAGCCAGCAGTGTAACAGCTTTAGATGTTGTTGCAATAATAATCTTGTACTTTTGAAATAGTTGAATTTGAAATATATATGTTAATAAATGGCAACGTTTGAAACGCCAACTCGAGAGCTGCGTGCGGTTCTCGCGCGAAGTAAGAAAATGATTTTTAATTTAAAAAAGGAGAGAATACGTTTTGGCTGTTAATTTTTGATGTCACCTTTTCGTTGACTTATATGTTGCAGTTATGAAATTGATCTATTAAATAAAGTTTGCTGTATTCCAATGGAGTTTGCTTTAATTACGAAACAAGCATTACAGTCTTAATTATTTTTGGAGGCACCGACGAGATAGAATAATCGTGAGTGCTTTTGAATTGAAGGCACATCTCCTGGAAAGCAAGGTATAGTATTTCTTTATTCCCAATTCCAAACGATATAATAAAGTTATTTGAACGAATTTTGATTTTATACACTGCAGAAAAGCATACGAAAATGTGTTTTGCATCGTTGCAAATTTTAGCATAACTGTGCAAAAATTTCTGTGTTCTAAACTCAGTTTACTATTCCTTACTTAGTTTGAAGTGTCCATCATTGGACTTAGTCTGAAGTGTCCATCATTGGACTTCGATAGTTTGAAGTGTTCATCATTGAACTTTAATACTCAAGTTTATCTTGCATTTTTACATATATTTTTGCGTCGTAAATTATTGTATGTTATTTTATGGTGCATTACTGCATATCAACTGATGGTAACAGTCATAGACTGTTCGGAATAAATGTGGTATTGCTTATTCTGAGTATTTAAACAAGTGCATTTAATTCTTTGTTGCCAGAGCACTTTATTTATTTATTGCAATTAAGTTGAGCTATTTTGCGGAAGCGTAAAGAACAGGGTGTTCGTAAACTTTAGAAGTAGAAAAAAATGTCTTTCTTAGGAAAAGCTCGTAAGGAGGATTTGCAGAATCTCGCAACTGAACTAGGTGTTCAGGTGACTGCTGATTTGAAAATAGTTGATCTGAAACAGAAAATTATTGAGAGCAGAGATTATGACGAAGTATTCGTCAAAGAAGTCTTAAACACGATAATAGAGGACCGAAAAGAGAGGGAAGAAAGAGAGGAACGTAGGAGACAGGAAGAGGAACGTAGGAGACAGGAAGAGGAACGTAGGAGACAGGAAGAGGAACGTAGGAGACAGGAAGTAGAGGAACGTAGAAGACAGGAAGAAGTAGAGGAACGTAGGAGACAGGAAGAAGTACAGGAACGTAGGAGACAGGAAGAAGTAGAGGAACGTAGGAGACAGGAAGAAGTAGAGGAACGAAGAAGGAAAGAACAATATGATTTAGAGAGATTAAAACTTGAAGCTGAGATAAAGTCTCAAACCACCGGACAGGTCCGGGCGAAAACGGAATTGCGACATCTGATGCAGAAATTTGACGACAAAGAAGGAGATATCAGTCTATATTTATCACTGTTTGAAAGGCAAGCAGAATGGGCTCAAATTGATAAAGAAGAATTTGTATCTCATTTGCTAGGACTACTTCCTTACGAAGTAACACAAATAATAGCTAGAGAACCCTCTGATAAAGCTAAAGATTATGAACATGTGAAGACTTTATTGCTAAAGCGTTTTAAATTAAGTCCTGAAAGGTTTAGGCAGAAATTCATGAAGCATCAAAAAAGTACCGAATCAACATGGGTGGATTTCAGCTATGAATTAGAAAATTATTGCAAGGAATGGGTAACTGGTTTGGGAGTTGAGAGTTTTGAACAGTTGTTGGACTTGATGGTGATTGATCAGCTTAAGCGTCGAGTCCCTCCTGAAATTCGAGATCATTTTCTTGACGAATGGGTAGAAATGATTTCGTCCAAGAAATTAGCCGAAAAACTTGATGCCTACGAAAACGTCCGTGGAAACTTCCAAAAAAATCTTGCAGCCGATCGGCGGAAAGGGAAATACAATCCAAAAACTCAAAGTAAAACAAATTCCGATGATAAAAATAATGCTGAAAATAAATGGCCTTCAAAGTTTAATTCGGGAAGCAAGATCTATCAACCTAGTAGTCCACGTCCAGATGATAAATATGAAAAACGAAAGTCACTGCAATGTTACCACTGTGGGTCCTATCAGCATCTAAGACCTCAGTGTCCAAAACTTAAGAATAGTACTGAATCTTCTGCTAATCTAAACAGAATTAGTTCAAGACCGGACGATGAATTTCTGTTACCTTATACTAGTATTGGATACGTAAATGGCTACAAAATTCCTATATTAAGAGATTCAGGTGCTAGTATTGATATAGTTTGTCGTAAATACATCACGCCAGAAATGCTGACAGGTGAAAAAGTGTGGGTGCAACAACCATTAGATTTAAATCCAACCTGTTTACCCTTGGCTGAAGTCGAACTAAACTGCGATCTCGGACATGTAATAACCAAGGCTGCCATTATTGGAAACGAACTCGACAAAGGAAGGTATTTATTAGGCAACCGAACTGCTGCACTACTGAATGAAGAAAAAGAACCTCAAAATCACTCTCATCAGGTTAATGTTGTGACTACTAGAGCTCAAACGAAAAGAGAAAAAGAAAGCAAATTCAAAGTTGGGAAAATAAAATTGTATGAGAAATGGAGCAATGAAAAAAAGAAACTAGCTGCTGCTCAATCTGAATGTAGTTTAATTTCCAGTGATTCATTACCAAGTAATAAAGAGCACGTAGATCCAAACCGTTCTGTTGCTGTGAATCATGAAGTTGATGTTTTGTGCAATGTTTCAGAAAAGTCTAATCTTTTAAAATGCAGCGATGGATTTCATTCAAATATTCACCAAAATAGTTGCAATGATGAAGTACCAATGGACTTGAGCATATCTTGTCGGACTTCTGATGGAATCAAACAAAGTGCATCAGTGACTAATAATCATTCTAGTACTGGGCCTCTTTCTGTTGATAGTAAAAATTCATTACTTCCTGATTCCAAAAGAAGTGATTCTCTGAGAAGTATTCATCCAGAAAGTGTTGTAGAAAATCCTCTCTATGACAAATGTTCTAATGTAGAAAACCCTAGTATGAACATTAATCCTCAAGTACCACGGCCATTTAAAAAGAAACATTTATCTATGGTGAAAGATGATTCTGTTAAAGGAAGTTATGAACATGCTCGGAAGTCAGTGATATTTGAAGTTAAAAACAGTAAATTATTAAACCAATATGGAGATATACCTTACAAGCATGATGACAGACCATCACAAGTTTCAGGCTTCTCCCATTTGCAAGCCTTACAGAACATGTGTGATAATAACCCCATGGCTGGTCTTCAGAATAGTGTTATTCAATCTGTAACTCGTGATAAAAAATCAAAACTGGATTCTAATTCTTGTAAAAATATAAATGCCAACGAAAAGCCTTCATTTAATGGTACATGTTTTGATAATTTGAGTAAGTATAATTTTAGTGGTGCACAAGTGTCCACTGACATCAAAAGTGCTGCTGAATGTGAAGTAACAAATACATTATTAAAATCTAACATAAACTGTAGTCCTGTATGTACTCAAAAGGATAAGCATGAAATCAGTGCTCCTGAACTAAACTGTGAAGGCATCTATACAAAATCTGAGATAACGAATCAGAATTGTGAAACAGATACTAAAAACAAAATAGTTATCCTTAAGCAAAAAGAACAGAATTCTGTGAAAAAGAACATTAAAAGCAATTCTCGGTGTATTGAAAATGTTTCTAAAGTACCAGTAAAAGCTGTTGATTCAACAGAATGTGTGACGAAGTCATCTGAAGAATCAATTAAAATGAAGAAAATCCATTTCACAGTGTTAGATGCTGATGATAGTACTCATTCTGTTGTGCAAAACAATAAATCTTGCAGTAATGCTGACGTAATGTCTGATGGTAAAGAAAAGGAAGTGATGGGATCTTTTGATAAAAATGCTGCTCAAGTTGAGGCATCTGCATCAGAAATTTCTGAATGTTGTACTGTAAAGGCAGAATCATCTGAAAATACTGGAAATTCTGTTGGTGGTAATAATAAGCAACAAGAAAAAAAGCGTGTAGTGACTGATAGAGAGAAAGAGCAAGAGGTAAAACCTGCTGACAGTAGTGAAAAGACATCTAGAAAAATTAAGACTGATAAGCAGCTGACATCATCTGAGGAATTTCTTGGGAACAAGAACATTTCAGTTCCAAAAGATGAAACAAAAATGTGTGTGGTTAGTTCGGATCATGATATTATTAGAAACGATTCTGACATTAAAAAATCTTCTGGTGAATCAGATAAATGTACTTCAACAAAATCTCAAGAAAATGCTGATTCATCTAGTGCTGTGTCTGTTGAAACTGGGATTAAATCTTTAGAAGATAATTCAAAGTGTTCTGAAATGAATTTGCATTGTCCAGAAAGTGAGTTTCTAACTCTAATCTTATTTGCCTTCTCTTGATATTAATGAGAAAGTCGCGTTCAAGAACTTTTTTCTTCGGAAAAGTTTCTCCATTGGGGGAGAACAGCTTTAGATGTAACAGCTTTAGATGGTGTTGCAATAATAATCTTGTACTTTTGAAATAGCTGAATTTGAAATATATATGTTAATAAATGGCAACGTATGAAACGCCAACTCGAGAGCTGCGTGCGGTTCTCGCGCGAAGTAAGAAAAGGATTTTTAATTTAAAAAAAGATAGAATACGTTTTGGCTGTTAATTTTTGATGTCACCTTTTCTTTGACTTATATGTTGCAGTTATGAAATTGATCTATTAAATAAAGTTTGCTGTGTTCCAATGGAGTTTGCTTTAACTACGAAACAAGCATTACAGCAGGTATTTGAATGTAACAAGCGGAAATGTCAGTTAATAAGGAGAAAATTCACGTTTAAGGCATACCTGCCATCTTTCGTTGAATATTATATTCTTCATTCCTAGACTTTGTAAGGAGAAGGGAGAAAATATTTTATTTATTTATTTATTGTTTTTTTCACTGCTGGTGGTTCGGAGGATCGGATATTAGATCAGTGCGAATATTGAACTTTCGGATTTCGGACTCTGTATTGTAATATTACATGATCAACGCATTCATGTTCATGAGTATAGAACTAATAGACGAATCAAACAGTATCTATGATTATTTGCAAAGCTTTGTTTTGCAGAAATTGCAATTTTGTCTTTTCAGTAACTGCCCATGTAAATGTTGCAGAAGTCATATTTGGTTTACTCACCGAGAAGTAAAGAATTCTTTTTGTCTCTATATTTAGCTTTGCTCATATGTCTAACATTTGTGCTTCTGTAATACTCAGTTTATCATCTAAAATCACGTCGAGATATTTTGTGGTGTTTTTCCATCAGTCTTAATATTCCCAACACTTTATTTCTATACTGCGTAAAAACTGCTTCAAAACTTTTTTTGGCGTTGAGTGAACTCACTTGATAGTGAGTTTCCATGTTCCAAACTATTCGTTGACATAATTAATAGTAAACTGAAGCTTGTTAATATTGTAATTTATACTAACTGAAGTAGCCAGATAGTTATATCCTCAGCATATTGACACAAATAATATTCAGACTACAATGAAGCCATTAACTTGAATATTAAACAATTAAGAAATCAAAAGCAAATCCTACGATACTCTTGCACTGATGTTCTTGGCATCAGAGAGATTTTCTATCAATCCTAACTTCGAATTTTTTCTCCGTTTTACAGCTGTTGACTTATACGACTAGCTCTGGAAGGCAACTGAGCGTGGGAGACTACCGAGCTCCCATTTTCTGAAAACCATAAATAAGGTCTCAACTTTGTTAAGCAAAAAACAACCTGAGGTGTTTTTTAGTTGCATGCGATCAGGAAAAGAAAAAAAATAATATATATATATATTGTACTTTTCAAAGTGCATTTGCTAATTAAAACCATGTGACTTCAAAATTTTCTTTATATATATATATTGCTTTGTTTATATATAAAACTTAATAAGTTGTATTAATGGAGGCTTAAAATTATACTTGCCGTATAAATTTTAGTATGTCTGTTACGATTTATTGAAATATGTCTTTATATCTGTCGTTTTTAATCTGAAATGGCTCTGAGCTTCCTTTTCATCTTACTTTTTAGTTGTCCGAGATATAAAAATTCCAGATTACTCGTATAATTAGAGTTGTAATTAAAGTGGCTAAAATTGGTGCAGTAATAGAAGAAGGTACCAGTTAAAAAGTTACACCTGAGACGTCCTGTCCGATTATTCTCGTATTAGACACAATGGATGTAATAAAAACATAAAAACGTCAAAACATCCTGTTTATTGATACACCTATAGTTTCAGGATTGTCGTTACATCATTTATGAGCTTTTTATAGCCGTAAATCTTCGCAAAAATTCTTCCAGAATAAAGACTCATATTTCACAACAGCAATCATAACCAAGAAGACCGCCGAAATTTTTATCGAAGTGTTTGTGTATTTCATGATTGTGTTCGATGACAACAAATGAAAAGCTGTCTCTTTTTAAAACGATTTTGTCGTAATTCAAATAATACAACAATAAAATTATTTGATCGTGCTTACGGAACAACTGTTTCTGAGTGCGTATATATACTCCTTTATAAATGCTATGTACACAGTTATATTTTCTAAATATTCACAAAGGACACTATAGTCTGCAGCGATTACATATAATTTTATAAGGTAAGTGGTATTTCACACGAACTTTGAGGTTCTAATAATTATTGGTAACATCTTTTAAACAACTCGAAGAGATATTTGTTTTCAGTAAGCAAATTTCGTGCTCTTGGTCAAACTAAGAGTATTGGCATTTCAAACAAATATTTGTTGCAAGCAATGTAGCGAAGTAACTGGACAGCTATGTCTTGGATAGTTCATAATTCATTTCATAGTTCTTCTTCACAGAGGCAAGGGACTCAGAATCTCTTTCAGTATCTCCAAATTGGAACTTATCATTGAGTTTGTGTTTCCCATTTCTTAAAGCTATTTGAAAGTGTTCGCAATAACGCTAAAATTGTTAGTGCTAAAGCTAGAATTAGAATACTTTTTTTAAGCAGAGTATCCAAATTTATAAATTTTAAGTCGCTTCGTTTGTTAATCAATAACAGGCTAATTAAACTTAAAAGTAAATTAAAGATGATACGGTTTTTGTTACATTGAGAAACTTTGAGAACTAACTATCCTATCTCCAAGGCTGCTTTAAAAAATAAATAAAAGTTTTACGTTTTGAGCAAGGGGACTAAACATAAATGACAAAATGCGTGCTGATGTAACATAAAATATCAGTTTAAAAATTTCAGTCCTGCTAAGAAATGTTTCTGACAACAAAACTAATGATATCCCATGTTGCAAGATTTTTCGCGTGAACCCAATCCCTGTCGACGTTATTACGTAAATTAAATTAGTATCCGAGCAGGAGAAGGCATTGCAAGTAAAAGGAGAACAAACATCTTTCGAAATGAAAAAATTAACTTATGATAATGACTTAATCTACTATCACTGCTACTATCCTACGCAGTTTTCTTTCTCTTTTATAATTTCTATAGATAATTCTATTTCACGTTTGCCTTGACGGTTTGTGATTGCATCGTTTATATCCAACTACAATAAATACACTTTTCTTTTCTCTATTATTATTTTTTTTTAGCTTAAAGGGGCGTTAGCCCAGGAGGACTGTTGATTTCGTTTTGACATTTTATGTTCGTTCACAATAAAAGTTTCAATCATTTTTCAAAATGTTGCCACCAAATATTAGAGCCCTGCTTTATATTTAAAGAAATTAAATGATGAAGAATCTGCATGAATGTACGTATGTTTCTCGCACTGTGAAAAAACAACTGTATACCTTGAGCCATCAAATTTTGAATAACGTAATCCTCCACCCGAATATGGGCATCTGGAAGACCTAATTTAGAATTTGTATTATTATGTATTTCATATTTTGTAAAACTTTAACGAATTTTTGATTAACAAAGTCAACGATTTCAAAGCGTTAACATTAACATCGCGTTCATCTTCAAGCACGGATATTTTATGCGCGAGGTTTCTTTACATTTCTTATTGGTATTATGGTAAAGTAGCAACACAAAGACGTTACAATGTCTAACGGTATTTTACGTCGAATGACTTTGAATGTCTGTATCACTGTTCAAATCCCGTTTTGTCGTAGTATAAAATTGTAATATAAAACCTTTGGCGTAGTATAAAATCTGAAAGCTTTCAGTTCCTCCCCCCCTTTTTCTTCGCCCAAAGGGGCGTTTATCCAGAAGCGCTATTAGTCTCGAAACGGCATTTTGGGTCGGTTCGCTATAAATGTCCGTTTCACTTTTCCAAAATTGCCGCCACCAAATATTATAGTCCTGTATTATATTCCAAAAAATTAAATAATGAAGAATATGCATAAAATGTATGTATGTTTCTCGCAATGTGAAAATAACAACGGTACCTAGAGCTATCAGATTTTGAATAACGTAACCCTTCACCCGAATATGGGCATCTGGAAACCCGAATTTTTATTTTCGCACTTAATTTATTGTCTATTTCATATTTTGTAAAACGTAACTAATTTTTGATTAACAAACTAAAAAATTTCAAAGCGAACAATGGCAACACTGTATGTAAAAAAAAAATGACCTACGGCGAGCGAGACTGTCTACCGGAAAATCTAAAGATATGCTGTTTCTAAATATATTTAGCTCAAAGGAACATTGGTTCAAATACTCTGGAAATATGTATGCGTGTGCGAATGAAAGAAAAGGCTCTTTGAGAGTAATATAAAATCTGAAAGCTTTCAGATTTTTTCGTTTTCTCTTTTCTTTTTTTTTTTTAAGACAAGGCCTGGTTAATTTGCGCGTAGTTAATGAGCTCGCAGCTAATCGGGAACAGATTGTACCTCGATACAGAATCATTCATTTGTCGTGGCGGTGACATTTTTCAATAAAATTGCATTTTGCATGTACTTGCACGGAAGAAGTTCCTGTTAGTTCTTTATCCTGCTTCTTGAAGCAAAATTTCATCTGTAAACTTCAACTTATATTACATAAATACATGATGGTCATAAAAAAAAAAAAGAAGCCTAGCAGCCTAACCACTCAACCAATCGAAATAAAGTTTCAGATGTTATTATGTGGAGGCATGCGCTTGAGATTTCTATGATTTAGAACAACAGAATTCTCACGGTTACAGTGAAAAATTTAGAAATTTTTCAGTAGGAAAACCCGCTTTTTTCCTGCGCAAAACGATCAGCGGATTGAAAAAACATAAATGGCCCTGGAACGATATGCGTATGGCTACAATTGCCGTGTTAAAAAGTTTGCAAAGAAAAGCATCGTAAAGCATAAAAGACAACGCAAAAGAGGAGAGGAAAAAAAACTTTAACTAGAATTACAAGTTTCAATATGCCCACTTTCACAGATGATAACGCATTCCATGCGAGAGATTGTTGGCAACAATCACGAACGCAACATCTCAGGAGGAATCTATATAACTTCATGTTTTATGGGATTTTTCAATTGTGACAGATCTCGTGGACTGATTTGCACACCGGACCCGGATCTAGGGCGGGGCAAGCCGGGGTCTGTGCCGCGGGCAGCAACTTCTGTGGGCGGCAAATTTCAGCGTGGCGTGCATTTGGAATATTGTCCAGTTTTTATACAACATTAATAGTTTTAAAGGCAGGTTTAAAAAAGCTCTTTTAAGAATATTTATAATTAATTACTAAGAAACCTTTTAATGGAACGAACAGTTAAAAGAAAGCTAAGTACACCCTAATATGCTTCTAAAGATAAAAGCAGAGAGAGGACAATAGAGGGATTCTAGGCCTCACTGACAAGGTCAGAAGACCCTCTTCCCGAGATTCGTGCTTTTGCAAACTCAACACCCCCTAAATATAGGGGGGTCTAGGAGTGTTCACCAACCTCATTTGATTTCCACTACTGTTCGCTTCCCTTGCCACAGGGGATAATTGCCCCTTTTATGCAGGCTCGCTTCAGGATGTCTTGCCCGGTCGTATACCAACTCCGCGGAATTAACTGAAGCTCTCTTAAATTCTCCTCGATAACTAACAATGGCCAACTTTTCCATTCTCCACCTTAATGTACGAAGGGTGACAAACAAAGAAGAAGCTACGAACTGCGCGACACTTTCTTCTTCCTATTTCTACGAACTCGAACAGGATGGTTGCTACAAAAAGTCATTTATACTTATATTTTTATGATGCTTAAAAGAATAATGAACCAGAACTTGTTTATGCTCCACATGAATTCAAAAATTTCCAAATCGTAACTTTTAGCTGCTATATGTTAGTTTTGGCAGTTACCGTATATAGGTGAAATAGGGACTTAATTTGTTAAAATCTTGGACAAATGCTGCAAAGATAGTTGATGTACTAAAATATTATTTCCAAATTCTTGAAATTAAAAGTAGTCAATTAATGTCAAAAACTAAATAGGAGAAAATTGAAATTAAACTGAGTTATGGAGCTTCTTAAAATTATCATCCATATTTACTGATATAATTTTAGGAAGCGCAATAACTGAGTTAATTTGAATTTTCTCCTCTTTATATTTCCCATTACTTGTCCACTTTTAACTTCACTTTGGAGTTAATATTTAAGTTTAATATATCAGTTTTTACATATGTAAATCAGATTAATTAATGACATACATAAAATTTATATACATATATATATGTATATAAAATCAACCTATCAAACATCGGATTTAGAAGAAGGTACTAAGATTCTAATATTAATTTGTAGCTCAGTTTAAATTGCCTTTATTTTCCTAGATAAATACTAATGAATATTCTTAAATAATGGAATGGTCTTAACTTTCAAATTCACCATTTTAGGTAAATAGTTCTAATCTAGTTTTAAAAATTCTTTTCATTAAATCTAAATATTCGGTTTGTTAAACGATTCTAAATTCACGCAAATATTATTATAATATATGTCATATTAAGCTTTTACTATTAAGCTATTTACTTTTCCAATTTTTAATCACTGAAGTTGAAGTTACTTAACTTTCTTACAGATTCCATATTTTAAGAAATATAAGAAATGTTTAAATACTTATTTTGTTTCCCAATTACTTTTCTCACCGATGTACTATGAAACACATTTAATTAATAATACACGTTTAATTAATAATTATGAACATATGAAATCTGTTCATAATTAAATAACAAATGTCTAACTCCTTTATATTCACCTCTTATAGTTTTTCCTTTCCTGTTCATCCATTTCTTTTTAAACTTACATCATATATTTCTTTTTGCTGTATATTAGAATTTGTTTATGTTACCATCCCCATCGTTATTAGAATGGGGATGGTAAATATTCGCACTGAATTTTGAATGAAATGTTTCACATGAATTTGTTCTTTTCCCTGAAATTTCACGGCAAGCCCAAAGCATTGGGGAAAAATGTCTTGCATTTAGCACTTGTATTTATTATTGTTATTCAAGTAATTAGCCTGTTTATTAGATATTTTTAACTTGTTCTCCTGATCTGCAATTATATTTCTCTATGTTTCTTTTCCTGTTGGTTGCTATTGGCTTCGAAACGTAATCCTCTGTTTTTTGAAAGGGGAAGTCTTGTGAGACGAAGAGTGTGAAGACCTCCTGGAGTCTAAGGAGAGGAGAGCTTTTTTTGCTTTATAAGCTTAAATAGGGGACTTACCTTTGTTAAATACTTAATGGTCTTCCTCTCAGTCTCTTTAGCCATTGTTTCCATTATTTATTTAAATGTTTCATTTCGATGATGTGGAGATAATTGTAATTTTATTACAAAGGTACTCCGTAAACGCATTGGTCTTTAGTCCTGTACGTGACGCCTGGAGTCCCCTCTGTTGTCCTCTATCTAGGCGGGGATATTCAAATGAGAAGCAGAAGGATAGCATAGAGGCGCCTTATTTTCATACCGACGCCTCTTGGGAAATAAATAGAGAAGCATTGTAAATTGGAACTATTTTCTAACACTCGATACAAATTAACTTTGGACCATCCTGGACCAATGAAATAATTCAAAGTAATATACGTCGAGAATATGCAACAGACAGTTAACGTGGACTATGTGTCTAAGAAATGAAGTAAGGCATTTTGATTTTTTGCAGCCGGTCGGCAAATTAGGTTTTAAAAATGGATTTATTATTTTTATAATTTTTTAAAGTTTTTCAAGTTTGGACGGTTTTTTTGTTCTCTCATTTTCTTTTAATATGCCTGCTTCCAATATTCCTCACCATATTTAGCGAGACGCAACCATTTAATTAGCGCTGGCATCCGCGATGCGGCCCCAAGACTGTTGAGTGTAATTACGTCAATTTTTAGATTTTCTTATTAAGGCAAGTTATACTGTACATTATTTAGAATAAAAAAAAATCATGAGAGTGTCTAGAAAAAAACTCTCAGGACCAGAATATAGAAAAAAAGCGAAAGATAGGAACGAACAAAGAAAATAAATTGCAGCTAAAATGAAAAAGTGGCTTCACGGAAAAGGCGAACCGTCAAACCCTGCCGCAACTTCCAATGATGTCGAGATTCTAAAGGACATTGATATTTCTTGCAATTTGCTTGCCCAAGATGGAGAATCTTCATCTATCATCCTCAAACAGACTATATTTCAGCAACTGAGAGAGCAACCTTCTTCATCGACCTCAAACGAACATCTAGAGGACATGAAATTAGGATATAAAGAATCTTCTCATTTAGGTGCGGGCGGGCAGCAGAAAGAAGAGTTAAAAAGGTTTGATTTCTCGGACCCAGGCAGTTGGCCAATCACACAAAAAATGAACGATCAGCAACGATCTTTCTTAAGCAGTCAAGCTGTATTATGAGCCGAAAAGAATCCAGAAAACGTTGACCTTAGGTCCACTGAACGTGATGGCAGACATTTGACATCTTCATTGTGGTACAGAACATTAGCAAATAATGAAAAGATTAAAAGGCTTATATAAAGGCTTATATAAAAGGCTTGGCTTATATATTCTAAAACTAAGAATACAATTTTTTGTACACCCTGTAACATGCCATTGCCGCTACATCAGCATTGTGTACTACAGGATTCATTAATTGGAAAAAAGCTTCAGAATCTGAAATCCATAGAGAGCGCATGATTGAGTGGAAAATTCGACTACAACAAATGAAATCGTTTCAAGGCATCGATCATGACACTGAACGACAAATTTACACAGAGAAAGAAAAATGGAGAGAGATCCTACACATAGTTATGGATGCTGTATTGTATCTTTCAACAAACTGTCATTCTTTTCTTGGGTCTGATGAATCCCCTAGCAGTCTGCTCACAAAGTGTCCTCGGCCTAGTCAAGGCAATTTTTTGAATTTAATGACTCTGCTAGACAAACATAAGTCAACGCCTAAGTACCAGTTAGAGCACCTAAAAAAGGGACAAATATCATATTTATCAAAGACAATTCAAAATGAAATTATTGATAGAATGGCGAAAACAGTTCGCAAGAGCATTTTAAACGATATAAAAGAAGCCAGATATTTTACAGTTATGTTCCATTGCACTCCATGTGTATCGCATATAGAACAAATGAGGCAGGTGATTAGATACGTAAAAATATGTGGTGATATGTGTGAAATAAAAGAAAGCTTTATTGATTTCATAGAAGTTGGTGGAAAGACAAGAGAATGTATTTCTCAACGAATTGTGGAAAAACTGACACTTGATTGTTTGGATATTGGACAATGTCGTGGTCAAGCTTACGATAAAGGATCTAATATGGCCGGTACTTATAAAGGAGTACAAGCCAGGATTACAGAAATGAATAAGCTGGCCGAATTTGTGCCATGTTTGGCTCATTCTTTGAATCTTGTCGGTGTGCATTCTGCCTCATCATACCCCGAAGCAGTTAACCTACTTCGAATTATCCAGAAGATATTTAGCTTTTTTGTCGGATCCACTATTCGATGGAATATTATGAAAAAATGTACAAAAACCAACTTAAAAGAAAGCAGACAGACGAGATGGTCGGCAAAATATGTGGCTGTGAAAGCCCTTCTAACGAATCTACCAGAAGTAGTAAAATCCTTGAAAGAAATTAAAGATCTTAGTGCGGAATAAAAGTACGAAGCAGGACATCTGCTACATGTCGTAAAAAATTTTGAATTTATAATCAGCCTGATAGTTTGGGCTAATATCCTTCGAGAAATCAATCGAATAAATATTGAAATTCAAAAGGAATATATTATTCTTCTGCATTTTATCGCATTAATGGAAGGTCTGACCAAAACTTCGCAAAAAATGAGAGAAATTCGTGTGGATATTGGATAGAAGAATCTAAAACAGTAGCCGAAAAAAATTGAAGTTGAACCTATTCTGACAAATAAACGAATTCTAAAGCGCAAAAAGCAATTTGATGAATTGTGCGAGGACGAATCACGAACACTTCATCCTGTTCAGCTGCAATAAAAATTGTATTTGATCGAATCTTATCAGAAATTAAAATGGTCGTGATATACTGAATATGCCAACCGAAGAACTGCAAAAGAATGGAGCAGATCTTGCACGAAAATATGAGCGAGATCTAAACGCATTTGAGTTCTGCCAGGAACTTGTCGTTTTTAAAGAACAAGCCCCAATGTTATTCGGCGACATAAAAAAGGCTAGCGCTTTCTATCTCTTGCAAAAGATCTACACCTATGATTTGCAGGATGCCTTTTGCAATATTTGCATTGCGCTGCGGATTTACTCTACGCTTCCAACTACATCCGCAAGCTGTGAGCGAAGTTTCAGCAAATTAAAACTTATTAAAAACTACCTGCGATCATCGATGAGCCAGGAACGTTTATCAAGTCTCTCAATTCTGGCAATCGAAAATCAAATAGCACATCAAATTAATTATGACGATGCCATAGACTTATTTGCAGAACAAAAGGCTCGCAGAATAAAATTTTAATCCCGTAATATATTAAGAGCGTTAGGTGAAAAATTAAAATTATTAATGAAATAAGAATCATGAAAAGAAGGGCGAATACTAACCTTTTCCTTTCAGCAGTAGTTCGTATTGTTCTTGTGTACAGCTAATGAAAGGTTACGCTAATGAAAGTTAAAGTTACGTAATTAATGAGCTCATCTGTTGTTCCAACTTATGTAATCTATTGTTTGTAACTAAAGATTATTTTTATTCGCAGTGCATATTTCATCGAAAGTTAGGACTTACTTATTTAAAAATGTTATTGATAAAAAGGAATTTAATTATTCATTGCATTAGTCATTTGTAACATGTATATATTCGTTTAAGCTGTTATTAGTAATGTATTTCTATTTTTCGTACTACGTTGAATTGCTTTAATATTTAGTATGAATTATTGTCCATTAGTTTGGCTGGTCATTATTACAAAACTGCATATTTCAGACAAAATGTTAATTTGATTATTACAGTACAAAAATAGTCTTTTGAGTGAAGATGTAAGTATTTATTACGTTATCGGGCTGTGTGAGGACGATAGTAGAGTTTTTCAGCAGCCTACATAAAGGCGTTATAGTAAAATGAAATCTGAAAGTGTCAGGTTAAAATTGCTGTTAATTTAGAGCAGTTTGTGTGTTAATTATTGAATCAATTTCATTCGTGATTTATAACTTGTATATATTTGTTTAAGATAGTAATCAGTAATGTGTCATTTCTATATTTTGTGTTATGCCGAACTGCTTTAGTACTTAGTACTGAATCATTTTCCATTAGTTTGGCTAGCTATTATTTTATATATTGCAAAACTGCGTATTTCAGAGAAAATTCAATTAATTTAGTGAAATTGGTGTGTTAATTATTGAATCCGTTTCATTTGTGATTAGTAATTTATATATATTTGTTTAAGATATTAATTAGTAATGTGTCGTTTCTATTTTTTGTAATATGCCGAACTGCTTTAGTATTTAGTACTGAATTATTTTCCATTAGTTTGGCTAGTCATTATTGCAAATATTACAAAACTGCATATTTCAAACAAAATCTTAATTTGATTATTACAGTGCTAAAATAGCCTTTTGTGTGAAGATGTAGGTATTTATTACGTTATCGGGCTGCGTGAAGGCGACAGTAGAGTTCTTGAGTAGCCTACATAAAGGCCTTATAGTGAAATGAAGTTTTAAAGTACCAGGTTAAAATTGCTATTAATTTAGAGAAATTGGTGTGTTAATTATTGAATCCATTTCATTTGTAATTAGTAACTTGTATATATTTGTTTAAGATATTAATTAGTAATGTGTCATTTCTATTTTTTGTACTATTCGGAACTGCTTTAGTATTTAGTACTGAATCATTTTCTATTAATTTAGCTAGTTATTGTGGCAAATATTGCAAAATTGCGTATTTCAGAGAAAATGTAAATTTGATTATTACAGTACAAAAATTAGTGTTTTGTGTGAAAACCTAAATATTTATTACGTTTATCAGGCTGTGTGAGGACGATAGTAGAGTTCTTAAATAGGCTACATAAAGGCGTTATTGTGAAATGAATTTTTTAACATGCTAGGTTACTGTTAGTATAGAGAAATTGGTGTAAAATTAATCAATCTATTGCATTAGTGATTTGTAATTTGCTTATATTCGTTTAAATAAAATTTTTTAATTATTTAATATTGTGTGATTCCCATTTTTGTACTGCGCTGAACTATTTTAGTGTTTGGTACTGAATCGTTTCCTATTAATATCATTTATTAATATGAGTAGTTAATTGAAAAAATGCCTATTTCAAGAAAATGTGAATTTGATTATTTCAGTAGTGCAGGGATTATTCAGGAGGGTTCGCAGGGGTTTTTAATTATCTAACTTTTGGTATGTGTCGAGCTACCAGCGGCTGAGTGGTAAAGTCTGAGCACTTGTAGTTCGGTCGGAGGTTAGAATCCTGGTAAATTAGCTGGCTCCATGGGCATTTCCGTCGTTTCGCTCATGCGTAACTTTCATCCCAGCCAAGTACTCTTAGAAGGTCCTCAATGAAGGCATCTCTCCTCTTAGGCAGATAGTCTTCTTATGCTTTGCTGTAAATACAGAAACTAAACCATTTGTTATCTACATTTCTTTTATAAAAAATGGCATATAAAGAATTCCTTATTGTAAAATAGATTTTACATTTTATCTCAAATCGCGTCTATTTCTAAGTTTATTAAAAAAATTAAAGTTTGTTAGATTTCTAAGTTTATTAAAAAAATTAAAGTTTGTTAGACGGGTGAGGGCGGCAGTTTTAAGCTTTTGCCCCACCTAGGAAAAAGGCTAAATCCGGCGCTGTTGCACACTCTAGATTGCAGACAACCTAAAAACTAGTAATTCATCGAAGTGAGGTCGTTGAGTCGCAGTGGCCAGGAAACTTCAAAGTTACGGGAGATAACTGTATCTTGAAATGTTGTACAAGCTGAAAACTTTTTTTCTCCCAAAACACGGGCTCTAGCCATTTATAGGCGTTGACACTACTCTAATCGGTGGTCACTTTATATTGTAAAGGCACTCAATAGGTGGGCCCTGTCGCTTCCTTTGAAGAGACGGGTAAATTACATCCATATCTTTTCCGGGATTCGAACCCGGGCCCTTCGTTATGGCAGTCAAAGTCACTAACCACTTTCTTGTTTGGGCATTTGAAAACTTGCAATTCCAATAAAAATGTTTCTTCTCTTTGGGGGAGGGGGAGGTATTTTTCACAGTAATTTTACTTAAAGTGTTCATAATTTGTTTATCCATCTCTATTACTAAATAAGGAGAATCTGTATGCACGTAAGTTCCTTTCATTGCGGAAAATCGGCGGCAACTAGAGCCACCAAATATTTAATACGCTTTAGTCTTTCATCCGAACGTGCACCTTGAAGCCCGAATTTTGATTTTGAAAAATTTTTTTTAAAAATATTTCACATTTTCTGAGAATTTAATGAATTTTTAATTAACAACTAGACGACTTAAAGACAATGCATTGTCACTAGGCAGAGCGTAAGATATTTATTTCTAATCTAATCGGAAAACTGGGCGATTTAAAAGAAATACATTGCCACTCGGTAAAGCGGAGCATATATATATGTTTCAAATTTAATTAGAAAACTTAGCAACTTAACAGAAATGTTTTACCGGTGCCCGAAATAATATATTTTCATCTTCCAGTCGCCTAACTACCTGGACGTGCGGAATTACACTAGTTGAACTCATTAAAACCATTATACGAGTATACTTTTCTCTTGTATAATAACTACTTTAGGCGGCTGCCGACGCAAGCCTTTGCTTTATGTAAATTGAAACATGAAATGAATCAAGAAATCGTAGAAAAGGAAGTGCGCTATTAGGAGCAATAAATTTTATTGTTGACCAATATGACATAAAATAGCTTAAATCTAGAATTTTATACTATTACATTTGTGGCGAACATACTGAGACTTTTGCAACACTAAAATATACAGGTGTAGATAGAAGGAAAACTAGTCGTCCTAATATGATGCAAATAACGAAAAATGGTGAACTGTGGATAGTGCGGGTCATTTTTTTTCCCATCCTCATCTGATTTACCATTTTGAAAATATACTGAAATATTTTGCATACAGACAAATATTTACATAAGAATTAGAAATTTTCCAGTAGACCTTTTCGGAGTTGTCGGAAACTTATTTTATTTACGGTACTCATGCTATAAAATCATATTTCTTGCAAAATAGTATTAAAGAACACAGATTAAATAACTTTTAACATGATTCCTTTGTTACATTGATGAGAAAAACAGTCTTATGCTTATGATAAAGAAGCTAAATGAAAAAAAGATGTTATGCATCGTCGACTTGCAACCACTTTTTTTTATGACGTACAGAATTTTACCGCAAATGAAAAACAAAATCCCCTTGATGTTAATAAAAAACTGAACTGTGAACAAATTTCTAATGCACAATGTGTTATTTTTAATATTTAACATTTTATTCCTTATCTTTCATCTTCAACATGGTATATTCACTCTACAATTACTAAAGATTTAAAATTTTTTGATTTAAAGACACCATGAAGAATTTTGCTTTGGGTATCATCTTGGTAATAGTCTGTTTAGCGGCATTCTTCTCTGAATCCAGTGCCCAACGTTCTCACCACAGAAAACGGAAATCCCAAACACGAATGGTAAAGAATGGCATATCGCAAGGTGGAGCGTCATCAAGTGGAATGTCGCCAGGTGGTATGATGCCTCAGGCCGCTGCGCCTATGCCTATGCCACAGTCAGGTGCACCTATGCCTATGCCTATGCCAATGGGAGGAAGTGCAGGCAATGGAGGAATGGCTGGTGGCAGATTCGGTTTTAGTATGGGAGGAGGCATGGGAAAAAAGTAGACTCATTAATCAAGGTAATTATTTTCTTATTTTTATTTTTTTTAAAGTAAGTATTTTTTTTTCTTATTTAAGTACGAAACAAATTCAAATCCATACTATATTTCGTTGATACCCTTTCTTGGTGCCTGGAAGGCTAGCACATCAACTTGAAATTGCCAGTGGGGAAAATGTCAGACAGATTGGCACTGATTCTGTATAACAATTATATGCATTTCAAAGGAGACTGAATTGGCGTCCTTTTTGTTCAAAAAACAAAACAATTTTGCCCTAAAATTCCAGAATAAAGATACTTGTGCAGAATATTTTAAACTTTTCCTCACATTTTTTATTCACAAAATTCCTTAGTTACTCTTCCGAACCACTTATTCCATTTTCCCCGTTCACTATTCAAGAAAAAATTTCACTTACTACGTCATTCTGAGCTTGTACTTCTAGACTTTTACTATTAAGCAATATACTTGATAGCAATTTGTAAGATTTTGCTGTATCCTCAAGCTAGTGTTAGTGTCCTGCAGTCCCTATTAGACTGGAATCGAGTGTTCACTTTAGTCTGAAACAAATGATCAAGTCTTAAGAAGGTTAAAATAATCTTTTTATTCAGCTCTTAAATGAACAGAAGGCACTATTACTTGTGCGACTGACGAACCTCCGCTACTTGCAAGTATTCAAATTAACATAGATAAATTCAAATGTAGTTACCGTAATCTAACACTACGCATGCACACACAATAGACTTCTCCTGGAACAGTAAAATTAAGCCATAGGGCCATTTGGTATCGGGTAGCTACGCCGCTCCATATACACAAACAAACCGCAGACTACTTAAGGTAGCTTAAGATAATTAATAGCACGTATTTTAAACGTCGGCTAGCAAGATGTTGAAGCCGGAACAACTTTGGAGAGCTGGCTATAGTACGTGACTGCAATGCGAGGCTTCCAGAAGGTCTAAAACATTCAAACCCTTCAAGCTCTAAAACAAGCAGTTTGCACTCTGAAAAGGGCTACAGAAAAAAGTTAAACTAAAGTTCAGCTCATAATAACTGGCTAGTGAACATAAAATCCTACACATAAGTCATTCATGATTTCCGTGTTAAAAAAGTACATTTAATATTATTATCATATTTTATTAGTTGACAAATCATTGAATAATAGAATAGGCCACTGACATAAGAAAATATAAATTTCATAACGAGTAAAGGTAATAATTCTTAACATGTACATCACAATTGAAAATTATTCATTGTTCTTAAGCATCTGGAAACAACTTTCTGATTCATTTAATTTGATAAAATTAAAGATTTGGTGAATTTTGTACGTTACTGTCAATATTTATTTGAAGTTACTAATTTTTTGTGTTATTATTTTATCTATAATCCAACAGATAACTTGAAGCAATTTATTTGAACTGAAAAATTGTGATATAATAAGTGATAGAAAGGCAAAAATAATAAAAAAATTGTTTAATAACTAAAACTCCTATAGTCTCTGCCACCAAAATTTAAATAATTATAAAGCAAAGGTCTTAATGACACTGGTAGACAATTTTACAATTCGAAAACTCAGATAGAGCCAAATCTTTCACATTGCTTTTACATCTGATGATTTTTTTCTTTCTTTATATCATAAGGTTTAATTTAGATTAAAATAACACACAGAACAAAGATTAACTTAGAAGTCAAACAACAAAAATCGGCATTATATTTGAAAATTTTCCAGGACTAGTTTCGATGGTTTTACCGAACCATCATCCTCAACTGCCAAATTGCAAATGAACGAGAGAGGATATGGTGATAAGATAAAAAAGAATGGCTGGACAGGAATTAAGCTACTACTATTGATGAAACAAGAAAACTAAAACATAATTTCCTTAAAGGCTGAAGGTAAAGATGGATTGGAATTAGGGTTCTTTAATTAGAACAGAAAGATTTTTTTGAATTTGAAACGCCTCTAGACAATCTAATTCACCAATGGAAGATGACTTTTTGAATAATTTTGGCTGCAGAAAAATGGAAAGTGGAATTTTCGGACCAATAATGCTGGGCAACAGCGGACTTTTGTGTTTCCTTTTTCCGAACATATGCCTCATGTTATTTAAAGCGAAATTTTAAGGCACTCTTAGTTTGACCTATGTAAATTAAATCACATTGGCAAGGAATCCTGTAAATACCCCAGGAATTCATATCCGGAATGGGGTCCTTAAGTATGGAACTGAGAATTTTATTGGTAGATGAATAAACAATCCGAAAGTTAAATTTCTGTGAAATACGTGCAATTTTATAGCTAATTAATGGAAAGAAAGGAATCACAACAGAATTCTTATCATTTCCCAAAACAAGAATGTGCATTTTGGTGTATTGAGATGAGAAATTTTTTAACTGCTTGGTTAATTATGTTGGGTGAGAAGCCCCTGTTAACAGTAACTGCTTTTAAACAATTTAGTTCTTGCTCAGGTTGGAGGGGCAAACTTGAAGCGCACGGGAAACAAAGGAATAAAATGAAGCTAACTTCTGTTTAGTCCCGCCCCCAGATGGCATGATTTGAAATGTGGTGGAAGGCACACCGATGAAGGTTTACGGTAAACAGTAGTACTAAAGTTGGATGCTTTACGTGTGACCAAAACGTCGAGGAAAGGAAGAGAATTGATGTCTCGAGTTCAAAAGTGGAGTGAATAGCAGGATCAATGGAATTCATTATTGAAAGAACTTTATTTAAATCATCTTTATTACCGTCAAACAGGATAAAAGTATCATCTACGTAGCGGAACCACACCGGGAAGTTTAAAGCTTCAAATAATTTTGATTCATAATAATGCATATAGATATCAACCAGGATGGGACTAAGAGGGCTTCCCACGGCTAATCCCTCAGTTTGCTTGCAATATTTATTTTGGAAAACAAAATTCGTTTCTTTCAATCACAGTAAGGGAAATCAGCTTATCGATTTCGATGCAGGAGAAATGGAATTCATGAAGTCTGGTTTCTAGACAACTTAATGCACCCTCCACTGCAATAAGATGTCTAGAAACCAGGCAACATAAATAAATTTCACAAAACAAGTTCATAAAAGAAGAACAATCCAATTACTACTTAAATTTCAGAAATCTTCACTAGTAAAACATTGGCTAGCAGCTTGGAGCATTTGCATTAAATTAAAGTTTCACTTGAACAGAAATAAATAAATGTCCACCTAGTTTTGATTTACTTTTGAGCTTTAGTTGCTTTTGTGTCATTCGTTTAGCTACAAACTCGTCTCAAGTCAGCTACAGCAACTAGTTAAATTCTATTCAGTACCCTGGCTGCTAGCTTCGCTTATGCTCGTCATGTTCATTTACGGGTGGTTTTTCCCACCTTCTTTCTTGCTCGCGCAGTCTGTTGGATCAGCTTTGGCATTCCACGGCGTCCGACTGTCTCTGTCGTTTCTTCCGCAAAGCTGTCTGGGGATGTTGACTTGTTGCTTTCAATCTTCTCGCGCAGCTTAATCGCGAAATCTTTTGAGTCTTCCTGGAATTTTCTCGTCTCCAGGTTTACATAATCCCTTTTTCCATTCCTGGCGCAGGTAATCGCGGAATCCTGTTGCTATTCTAAAATTTTAGTGTTCTTTGGGATGACTTGGCGGCTAGTATTCCGAGCACTGTACCGATGTCGACACCGAACGCTGCGCTTCCTTTTCCTCCGACTCTTTAATCTTTCTCCTACTCTTGGGTCTCCGGACCATCTTTCCGCTAATACTGGTAATGTTTCCTTCGGCGTTTGTTCCTTCCTAGACCGCTTTGGACTCCCAGTTACGCCAGCCTGATTTTTCTTCCATGGCACGTTCGGCGCTGACCAAGTCGCATGCACTGTTTCGTCTACCCCATCACAGGTCTAATTCATCCCAGATGGGTTTGGATGAGTTTCTTCAGAGACTGTTGTTAAATCTTGGACATTAATATGCCGTCTCTTATATGAAGCGACAGCATATTAATGTCCGTCCCTTCATATAAGAGCTAAGCTGATCGACATTTGCCTACGGAACAGTCTTTCCTTTTGAGATAACTAAAAAAGATCTTAAAATATGGGACAAAACTTGGCCTGCTCTGCCTAAGTTAATGAATGCTTACTGTTTAAACACTATTAATGCTAACTATTTAAACATTTTAGCTAAGAATTTAGAATTTTCCTCAAGCCTTTTCCTTATCGCAATAAAGCTTGATGAGGTCTTTATTTAATTTACTTA
Organism: Stegodyphus mimosarum; assembly: GCA_000611955.2. Lineage (NCBI taxonomy): Eukaryota > Metazoa > Arthropoda > Arachnida > Araneae > Eresidae > Stegodyphus > Stegodyphus mimosarum. Next base: position 605,956 of record KK119487.1, read on the forward strand.
GACCTTATCGACTAACTTCTGAATATTTTTCTTTCAGTTTTAAATTGCTACAAAAACAGTTATATAACTTCCTGTCCAATAATAATTCTGCAGGTGTGTTCTTTGTTGTGTTTTGTTTCCCCGACCTTAATGGGTAGGCAAGTTTGTTGACACAGATATCCCCTGTGAGTATTGTGTACTTTTAGAAACTATATAGAAATCAGCTACCCATATAATCACTACGCGGACCTAAGACTAAGAAATGTAAGCTAAATTTTTATAATTCAGTTTTCCAAACGGAGACTTCTGCTCTCATTTTTCCTTGAAATGGATAAAGAATTACTTAAAAAGCAGGAACACAATTAACATATGTACTGATAGTTTATCTACTCTACAGGCACTCTCTTGCCCGGACCAGACAAATGAATTAATTTTGAATAATAAAAAACTGTATTTTGAGCTCCTAGAAGATGACAATTAGGCTCTCCAAGTCGTAAACACAATCGAGGACATCTAGCAGCCCAGCCGTGCCACTCCCCTGAAAAAAAATCGGACAGGAAATAATTATATGTTATTAAAGCTTCCCTAATCCAGAGCTCCAGATCCCAGTAACTAACGAAGTCAAGTAATGAAACTAAATAATAATAATAATAATAAATGTTATGGGCTAGAACGTTCAAATTTCAAGTTTTCTGTTATGCTCAAAATCAGAATAAACTAAAAATAACGGGTTTTAAGAACTCATAATCGATTTAATAATATGAAATGATAATAAAAGAAACTAATAAAAAGGGAGCACAAAAATATATGAATCACAGTCACATGACATACAAAATCTAAAGCAGATTTCTCACTGTTGGTTTCCTTTAACATAACTCGTTTTTTTACTTAATAGAAACCTCGCGTTGTTTATGCAGCTAAAACACTTTAAAAATTCCATTCGTCGCAAAATCTTTCCTAACCTTGTCAGGACTGAGTGTTCAGTGCATATTCTTTGAAAGGATCTTCTTGAACTCCTTAAATCCTGATCTGGAACAGGGAGCTGAATGCAGCTATGTTCTGTGGTAGAATACTGTGATTAAGTGGTAGAAGAACTGCACTTGAAAGGGATTTAAAATCCTCTTTTATTAAATCAATATTATGTACAACAACTTCCCAACTCGGGAGGGATACAGAAAGTAGAGACCGCACTTGGGTCTAAAATGAACAATCAAATTTAAACTAAAACTAAATAGAAATTAAATTAATCGTTGCTCACAGAGCTATAACGCGAGGTTGGCCTCTAAACTAAATGGTGCGTAGCACGATTTAACTAATACTGACGCACTTGGAATTACTTCAATAAGCAATCACGTAAAGCGCTATGGCTTAGAATTTAAATGCTAGCTAGTCAGGAGAACGTCGAATAGCGTGACCGTGGTCTGAGACTAAAAGCTCTCTGACACTGAAAGGTTTCTACCTTTCGCTTAAATACTCCTTGGCTCCACTTCAAATTAGCATAAAGCTGAAAACGCGCGTTTCTTCTAACGGGAAGTTGAAAATGAGAACAGATAGAAAAGTCTAAATTAAAATAAAACTTTGTTAAACTAAAACCTTACAACCTTCTTGAAAAATTTACAGGTCTCTACGAAGTGTTCAACATCTCTAGTCACATAGTAACTGCCGCAGAGGCTGGAATTCCGAAGATTAAGTCTTTTCAGTCTATTCAGAAAAACATCTATGACCTTTAAAATTTAATTTAAATCTATATCATTGTATATTTATCTTTTTTTATTATTATTATTTCACTAGTGTCATATAATCTTTATATTTTTCTCACTTTTCCCATTTTTCTTTCAAGATGTCGCAAATATAATTCTGATTCTCGGCCTTCCTCTTCGACCCCCGCAGCTCAATGTTTTCATTGTCATTCTGCATAGTACTAGCTTCTTTGGCCAAGGCGTCTGCTTTCTCATTTCCAATAGCATGCGCATGTTCTTTTATCCAATTAATATTACCTGTATGCTTCCACAATTCTTTAATATCCAATATTAATTCATTTGTCTTCTCTGAATTCCTTAATGCATCACTTCCATAAATAGATAATGAAAATATATTAATTTCTGCAATCGTACTTAAAAAGCTTAGAAAAATTAAAAAAGGAATCTTTCACAAAGAAATTTAAAAATTTCACTGTGCTAACTTGGAAATTTGCATATTATAAAACATTGATTCATTAAAGTGAAGTCTTTGCCACCATCCAGCGGAAGAAAAACTGATTTTAAGAGAAAATATAACTTCATGAAATTTGTTTTATCGGAACAGACCTCATGTTCTTTGCCGCATTTAAACAAACAAATTTCTGTCCGAAATTTGTTATTAACAGAAAGTCAATTCCTGGAAAGTCAGTCGAAGGATCTCAAAACTCCGGATAATTGCGCTGCCTTTTACTGTACGTCAGACAAACAAATATTTCTTTTAATATAATATGAACTTTATATTTTCGTTACTTTTTAATCAAAAGTTGTAAATTTATGTAGTTGAAAAATAAAATCATTTTTCGTCTGTTACTCAACATAGAATGTGCCTTTTTTATTCGGACAAAATTAAGTAGTGGAATTACTTTTACTTTCATAAACACAGCCATTTTCCATTTGAACTAAAGTAAATAAATGAAATTAAGTTTTAATTGTGTCCATTCTAATATGAAAGGCATAAACGCTTTTTTATATTTACTACGCTAAAAGAAAGTAAAAAAAAATCATATTAAAGAAATCATATAGTCCATTAGGAAATATTTCTATAATTCTCGTCTAGTAATACAACAATAAAATTAATAAAACAATAAATTAATAATAAATAATAAAATAATAAAATTTATTTTATTATTTAGTTGTTTGAAACTAATAATATTGTTTGAAGTTTAATAATATTGTTTGTGTTTGAAGTTTAATAATATTGTTTGTGTTTGAAGTTTAATAATATTGTTTGTGTTTGAAGTTTAATAATATTGTTTGTGTTTGATCAAACTAATAATATTGTTTGTGTTTGAAGTATTTTATTATTTAGTGTTGATTTTATTATTTAGTTGTTTGTTGTTGAAATTTTATTATTTAGTGGTTATACAGTTTGAAATCATTTCTGATTTTAATAAGAGAATCAAATGAAAACATTAAAGAAAGTCCAATTTAAAGAAAAAAGAAGTACTTTAAAGAAAGTACAACATCAAAGCGTTGCTATCAGATTTTAATATCTGAAACTAATTTCATAACCCCATTTCCTAAATATAAGTATTACCTTCCAAATCCTTATTTATGCAGTATTTGAGCACCATTACTGGCAAGTGCTACATAAACGGTGCAGCTGTGTGTTGTACATATTCATTTAGATTAATTAATAACTTTTAAAAAGTATTCATTGTAAAATATATCTTCATATTATTTAAATCAAATCAAAGAACTGACTGGAACTCTTTTATGTTTTTTTTTTTTAATTTTTTAATTTTTTTTTTTTTATGTTTTCACAAGAAGAATAGCGAGAATGCGTGTATCTCATGTTATCTCACCTTTACCTCAAAATATATTTTACGAATACTCATCTTTGCTCAGTAAAATCGTATTAGAATAATTCTAAATGCCCAAGTTAAAACATGGTTCTGATTTCATTCTACGTTTGCAGAAATTTGTGGATGGCAAAGAATCTTCTTTGATTTTCCTCGCACTTCTGCAAAGTTCATGCATTTCTGCTATTTTTCTTGAGGCTAATCGCTTCATTCTTAATAATAATTTTAAAATTTCCCCCTCAATTATAACATACTAATTATTACCATCATTCACGTCAGTATAGTGTTTACTCCCATATGTGCTGATTAAATAATGGAACTTATGAAGTTTACCACATAAACAGCTGAGTTTCCTTCAGTTTACCGTATAAGGTACTGACATTATTTAAGCATTGCTATGAAGGTATTACAGTGTAGTACATTCTCATGAAGGCGTAATAGAAATTTTCTGTAATTCAGGTTTGGTAACAATAATTGTTTTATGAACTGGAATTATTAATTCATGCACATTTCTTTTGCACAATAAACTCTGTAAAACTGCATTAAATTTAAACTTTAATTTGCTAAGAGAACAGAAAAATAGGAAATTTAGGAAATGCAGAAATATTTAAAATAAGTGATTCATTAATCAGCTAATGAAACAAATAATATGACATTTTCACTTAAACAGATATTTAAATATATTGAAGCTCTGCAGTGTAAGACAGTTATTTTAAATTTATAGCTTAGAAATCTCATAAAATTGTAATTTGTCAATGGATAAAAAATCATGAAAGAGAATGCACTAACTTATGTAATTAAATATAAATTTTCTGCAATTTAGTTTCCAGAACCATGCTTTCGATCTACTGATTTCTGTACCCATAAATATTCGTTCAGTATTACAGATTAAACAACAAATCGCTCATTTGAAAACGAAGTCAATTAATTTGGAAACTATGATTGTGTTGATTTACAAAAGCTTTTAAGTCAGAACGAAACATTTCGTTATACAACAAAATATTCAAATAGGCAAATGGCCTATAATTATAGTACTAAAACAGTTTTTCTTTCATCCAATCATTAAATCTAATCGTTTAGCTCTGCAGAGACATTAGGTTATTTCGAAGAAGGAGAGATGAAAAATGAGCAAAGCCCTCGCCGAGACTCGAACCACGGACCTCTCGAATACGCGCCGAGCGTGCTGACCACTACACCACGAAGGCATACCAGGAAGGCGGAAGAAATTATTTATATACTCCCCTTTTTAAAGGGCGACTGGGGATCAGGAGACCCAGTTGCCAAATCCTGGTGATGGGGAATCATTATCCACCACCATTTTTTAAGTTCGGGCGCCACTGTAGAGACATTAGGTTTTTTAGAAGCAAGAGAAATGAAAAATGAGCAACGCCCTCGCCGGAACTCGAAGGCCTTTACCGCTACATGTTTATCATTCCCCTAAGGACCCAAGACTTAAAAGGTCTATTTATCCCTGCTAAGGGCCCGTAAAAGTTCGTTAAATTCCATAAAAATGGAAAAATCCTGTGCACTTATAATAAAAGTGCAAAGTCTTCAGTAGAAGTTGAACAGGCGAGGCGCCAGCTATCGGCCACGGATGAAGTCTTCGAAATGGATGCGCTCTTGTATTTTTACTTTTCCGACGTAGCTAAACCGTCTGCGTTGCATGGGAAAATAAAGCAATTTTAATTACAATTCTAAATAAATAGCTAAATAAATACGAAATTCGTAATAAAGCTGAAATTCACACTGCTTAAAAGCAGTCTGGAAATCTGAGCGTGCTGGAACGTTTTCACGCAAAAACAACGCTTTCCTGCTAAGCTCGCCACATTTTACTTTTATGGCTCGTTGGAATTGTCTTTACAAGTTAACATAATAAATACTCGTTATCATAGAATTATGTGGCATACAGTCAATAAGCAAAAGACCCTCTTCACTTTCAAAAAAAAAAAAAGAAAAAAAAATCTGATGTGTACACCACATGACTTCCTTGTACGGAATATTAAATTCTACGCACATTTTCCTACATTTCATTTAAACTTATTGAATTAAATCTACTTCGTCGATAGAGCATAAACCACAATAGGATAAATGCCATCTTTAAAATTCACTATATTTACGAGGCGTATTCGGAAACTAAGTACTGTTTTGAAAAAAAAAAAAAATAGTAAAACAATTTTTGCGAATCCAGTTATATTTTTACATGAAAATACATGTCTTAAACCATTTTTCAACATAGTTTCCGCCAATTATCAAACACTTGTCATAGCGGGTGACCAGTTTTTGTATACCATCGTCAAAGAAACTTCCCGCCAGTTTCGATAACCACGACTCCACAGCATTTTTCGTGTCATCGTCAGATCCAAAGCGCTTGCCACCAAGCTCGCGCTTCATGTGCAGGAACAAATGATAGTCAGACAGCGCCAGTTTTGTTAAAGTCTCACAATATCGTGCCGCATTAATGGTTTCACCTCTGGGAAGAAATTCAGTAAGCAAAACGCCTTTCCAATCCCAGAAGACAGTGCGCATGATTTTTTGTAAATTCCTTTACTGAGCATTCCTCTGTGTTTGTTTTGAATGGCACGCCTTAGTTTTGTTAAAGTCTCACAATATCGTTCCGCATTAATGGTTTCACCTCTGGGAAGAAATTCAGTAAGCAAAACGCCTTTCCTATCTCAGAAGACAGTGCACATGATTTTTTGTGATGACATTCTCACTTTTAACTTTTGTTTTTTCGGAGAATGAGTGTGTCTTCACTCCATCGATTGTTGTTTCGATTCTGGTGTGAAATGACACACCCAAGTTTCATCACCTGTCACAATTTGGTTTAAAAAGTTTTCTCCCTCATCACTGTACCGCGTGAGAAATGTCAGGGCACTACCAAGTCGCTTTGTTTTGTGAACATCAGTGAGCATTTTTGGAACCCATCAGGAACACAGTTTGCGATAATTCAAGCGGTCAGACACAATTTCGAACAAAACAGTACGTGAAATTTGTGGAAATGCCTCTGAAAGAGTTGCCATTGTGAAGCGTCTGTTCTCATGAATTGCTTCCCTTACCAAATCATCGGTGACAACAGAAGGCCGACCACTCTGAGCCTCGGCGTGGACATTTGTTCGACCTGCATTAAACATTCTTACCCACTTTCTCACCATTCCATCACTTATCGCGTATTCACCGCAAACTTCTGTCACTTGACGATAAATTTCGGCCGGTTTAACATTCCTCGCGTTCAAAAATTTAATCACGGCACGAATCTCACAGTCAGCGGGAGAACTAATTGTCTTAAACATTTTGAATGTGCACAGCAAACTGAAAACACAACATAGAGCAACCAAAATAGCGACAATTGAAAGTCAGTGAACAAAAAAGATTAGTGCGCATGCACGGGATGCCTATCACAGCGCTGCGACGGCGCTAGAATGAAACGGTACTTAGTTTCCGAATACGCTACGTATTTACCATAGCGATACTCTGGCACTAGGCTCACTTAACAGCGTTACATCTAATTCATGACTCAGAATGTACAAAAATTATATCCTCTGAAGAATTATCTAATCATTGCCACATGTTGTATTCAAATATTATTATAAATCTGAAATGATGAATAAAAGAAATTAAACAAACAAACAAAAAAGTCTTAAGAATTATCTAATCGTTGCCACATGTTCTATTCAAATACTGTAATAAATCTAAAGCGATGTATAAAAGAAATTAAACATATAAAAAATAAACAGTTTCTCCCAGACGATTCAGCGTCGTTTACCTAATCCGCATGCGCAAACATTTTCCTCTGTCCGAAACAGACTGGCGACAGTATTTTCTGCTAATATGAAGCATTTATTTTCTCGAATTTAATTAGAGATGTATTTCTCATTCAATTAACTCAGTTCTCACTTCGCGGCAAGGCAATAAATAAATAAAAATAAAAATAAAATAAAAAAATAAAAACACAAACATATCTTCATTAAAAATGTAAAGATATAGAAAAACATAAAACACGAACTACAGTTAAAAAAATTTTAAAAACAATTTTTACAATTAATTACAGTTTTTGCGCATTCAGCCAGCGGGCAGGAAGACAGATTTTGCGGTACACAAAACTGAAAATTTACCTTGGTCTTACTCGGGAAAAAGACACTGGAGGCGTAGAAAGTGTTTTTTGTTGTGGACGCTATGTTGAGTCAATATATGGGATAATTTAATAACTTAAATGATAATTCCAGAATGGATTAAGCAGAATTTAATTCCCAATAATAAAAGAAGATGTTACTTTGTTATTGTGAAGCTTGGTTTCTCTAGATTGGCAATAAATCTACTACTCTGCTAAGCTTCAAATGTAAACAAATATGGCTACAATGGTAAACAAAAGTTAGGCTTAGCCGCACTTAAACAACTTTTAAATTGTTGATAATTCTGCAGTTATAACATGCAGATTAACTAAAGGCATAAAAACCTTAACCGGAAGATAAGAATAACATAATTCAATCATTTTTAAAGCAAAAAAGGCACAATTTACAAACATATAAGAATAAAAAAAATGAGCTCACTGAGCCGATTAACAGAGTGGATATATATATATAGTTATATTTATATACTTTTGGTGCGGCCGTTTGCAACCAAAAAGGGAGGTGCACATCTACATATTATAGCAGTCCCACATACAAAACTTCAACGTTCTGAGGCTATTCGTTTTTGAGATACACACATACATATATACGTATGTACGCACAGACGCCGCGGGAAAAATCTCTTCTGAATCCATTTTAAATCAGTTTTATAATTCGTTTGGAGAAAAAGAGTCTTTGATTATGTCCCTACGTACAAATTTCACGCGAAAACATCGCTAAATTGCATTCGATAGCGATCAAAATGCATATTTTCGTTGAAATATGGTATAAGGTATTTCTCCCGCCCTTGTGATGTAGTGGTCAGCACGCTCGACGCGTAACCGAGAAGTCCGTGGTTCCATTTCCGGCGAAGACGTTGCTCATTTTTCATGACTCCTGCTTCCGAATAAAACCGAATGACTCTACAACTGGCGCCCGAATAAAAAGGTGGTGGATGATGATTCTCCACCACCGGGATTTGGCGATTTCGTTCCCAAAACCTCAGTCGCCCGTTAAAAGGGGGGAGTATATAAAATATTTCTCCCGCCTTCTTCGCATGCCTTCGTAGTGTAGTGGTCAGCACGGTCTACGCGTAACCGAAAGGTCAGTGGTTCGATTCCTGGCGAAGGCGTTGCTCATTTTTCATCAATCCTGCTTCGGAAATAACCTAATGTCGCTACAATGTTAACCGGAATTTTTCATGATTGCAATACTTCCTTTACTTCGTAGATGGAAGTAAAAAGAGGCCCAAAATTTTCTCGGCCAATTTCTAGGTTCTGCACCAGAGATTGAGGGAACACTTGTGTCTTCTCACGATCTCTCGCTCTTTTTCTCAATCGCAATGGTGAAGACACGTTTATCTCCTCTTACTAGTCGTGAAAATAATTTTTATTAATGTTTATCCAGGACGACAGTTCTCAAATGTACTAGAATCAGTGTTTCTCATTTCTGGTATCAGTATTTATTCTGAGTATCCATCTGGTACAGACCTTTCATGCTTTTAGCTTTTGGTGGGATTTCTTCCACTCATACCCATTACCACAGAGAAACTGACATCTGAAAAAGTGTCACTTATCCATTTTCCATCACATATTCCTCGATTTTAACACACATTTCATCAATGATAACATTCTCACTAAAGCTTGGATACTCTGTTGTTAAATATGGCTGCCTACCGTCTGACAATGCCATAAAGTAGGTATTGCAAAACCAGGGACTAACTATGAATGCACGAATATGTTTCCATATTATATGCTTTTTTTTTTTAATCAAGTACTCACTCACAAAACGCTTTTTGATATTTTCTACATTACACACTGACAACATTTAACAGTCCCTCGAAAATCGGATAAAAATATCTGCAATGTGTGCTTTCTTTTTCATACTTCCAACAAATGATGCAATAATACTCTCACGTTTATCTTCGACAGATATATCACACTCAAGCTTACAACGCAAACTGAATACTTCTCATGTCTTACAATGTTTTTTTGTAAGAAAATATAAATTGCACGAGCAATATTACTATATTTCAGAATTTTTGAAAAATTTCATCGATTATGTTGACATTTTACTTGTTCATTTATATTTATAGGATTATGAATCTCAACAACATCCCATCTTGTTGGAACTTCTTGAATAATGGTTTCCACATCTTCTGCTGGCTGGAATATTATCTATAGCTTAATAAATAAAAGCACCCTTTCTTGGTTCATTGAAAATTAAAAATTTGTTGATGAAGTTACATATTACAAACACACTCAAAAGAATATTTAGAAATATCTTAAAGGGAAAATAATGTTTTGAGTAAATTAGATAAGTGTAGTTCTGAGAGAAAAGCAAGATTTCTAAAATTTGAGAAAATATTTTAAGTTTATTATTTTGCGCACAAGATACACACTACAAAGTAAACAGCTGATTTTCTATATGACAGCTCTGTAAATTAATTTCATTTTTATTCCTTTTAGGAATTTTAAATGATAATATAAAAACTAGACGTCTATATAATGTTTATTTCACATGTGTTTTTTAAATATTAACCACTTGCGGCCAGCCATCGAAGAGAGTGTGATTAACACATTGATTTTAGATTGAGTTTTCAATTAAAATTCATTAAATTCACACAGAATAAAAAATAAATGATAATTCGGGCTTTAAAACGCATATGTTCTGGTGGAAGATTATATCTATTTAAAATCTGATGGTTCTAGGAGCTGCCATTTTTCCAGAATGCGAAGATATAAATATACACGCATAGTGTTTTCAATATCTAATATGGTAGGATTTCTCGCAAAATATTTCTCAGATCACATTGAGTACCAGTTAAACATTATTATATCTGATGGTATATTGACCTAAACAATAAATAGTAGACATAACAATCCAACAATTTTCTGCTTTGTGTAAAGAACCTTTCTTTGGATCTAATTATGCTCTCCTATCCCCAACTTTTTGTCGAATTCTTTCCTTTCGCAAAGCATCATGAAATCATCCAGTCAAGTCAAATTGGTATGAAGCAACTTTTGAAATACATAAAACACAATAGTTACTATCGTCAACTGATAAAGTTAAACCTTTACTGATAAAACTGAAATACAAAAAAATTCAATTTTGTATTTAAGTTTTATTTTCAAATCAATTTCCATTTATTTCCCAATCCGTTATAAAATGGTAGAAATCAGTATATATCAATACGTTTAAAAGTTTATTACCATTCGAATTGTACAAGGTGTTTCAGAATTCGATCGATAAATTCAGACGCATGATGGTATTCATCAAGAGGATGAAAAATTACCATAGAACACGCAGTCGCAAACCTCATTCAATGGATGAAAATCGCATAAATAGATGTCGAGAGACAGTGAGCCTGTCTCTCGACATCTATTTATGCGATGAAATTTTTTCTGAGTGAATGTTTCAGAATTCGACTGATAAATTCAGACGCATGATGGCATGCATCAAGAGGATGAAAACTTACCATAGAACATGTGGTCGCAAACCACATTCAGTGGACGAAAATCGCATAAATAGATGTCGACATTGAGACTGACGAAGAGAGTGGCCAAACAAATGCAAGAATTAGAAGCCTGCGATCGAGAAGAAACCTTATCGTATGCAAATTTCCAATGCGTAAGTAAAAAATAAAAGCAGCGATCGAGAAGAAGAACCCTTCTCGTACACAAATGTCCTATAAGTATGGAGAAAATAAAAGGAGCCAGCAGGTATTCATTAGTGGGCATTGCAGAATTCGCGGGTGTTAAATTTCATTCGGAAACAAACGTGCCCGATTACACGAACGAGGACCAGGATATGCAGATATGCAGAACGAGGATATGCAGATCTAAGCTTTTGTGTGCTGAAACGTTTTCATGCAAAAAACAAAAAAACCGCTTTTCTGCTGAAGCTTGCCACATTTTACCTTTATGGCTCGTGAGAGTTGACTTTACAGGTTAACATAATAAACCTGATTTACGTCCAAGCAGGTGGCAATGACGCCTAGGACAGATGTACCAAACAGCAATATCCGAGGAGGCATTGCTCGTACCATGCCACCTCTCGACCATCGATCGGCGGCTGCGACTGACTTGTTATCCATCAAAATAACGTAACGCAGGGCTTACACTTGAAACAGAAAAGTGAGTATTGCAACGGTTTGCCCGTTGACCAGCACACTATCGGTGACCAGGTTGCAGCTGAAGCCCGTTGACCAGGTTGCAGCTGAAGTGGGTATACGTCATAAAATGGTGTGGACGATTCTGCGTGTAGAAAACATGCTCCCCTTCCAGTTCAGAAGATCCACTTGTTACTCTTTGCGAGTACAGTTCGTTCGCTGAATGCTTGATGCCACACAGAATGGTTCAGTTTCCCGTCACTGGTTTATTCTCAGATGAAGCCTGCTTTAGAAGAAAAGACGTGGTCAACATGCACAACGTGCATATGTAGTTGTCCAAAAGTCCCCACAATAATGTTTCGTTTAAAGTGCAACAAAATTTCGGTATTAGCATCCGAGCAAGAATCCTTGGAGATCGTTTGCTGGGACTGCACCGTATGTTTGAATGCATTCGGCATCCTTCGTCCCATGGCGTTGAGTGTGCTATGTCTTTCTCAAGCAATTCCTATAAAATTATCCGGTTGTCTCCATTCTGATGTTGAACTGTGATGCACTGCACTCCTGCTTTACGTCAAATAAATGTTTTTCTACTTATTATTGGCCCCCTTTTGCTTCATTTGAAGTCTCACTCTTCTGAACTATTTTTGTAATTTTCACCTACTAAACGTGTCTTGCGAACCCATGTTCTATGGCAGTTTTTGATCTTGATACCTACTATCACCCCTATGACTTTGTCGGTTATATTCGGGAACACCCTGCATATACTGGGTGCCCAATTAAGTCCTGTACCACCCGTTTAACTGCCGAACAGCTGTAGCTATAGTCATAAAGGTGGTGTCTAGGTATAGTAAAGTGGCTAAGTGCTACTAGATGAGACCGCTTATAGCACCAACTGGAGGGGAAACGGCGGAGTTAATACTCTTATCTTGAAAATGCTACAAGACAGGAGGAAAAAGTGAATTACAAAGTTGTAGAGTATCATCGATTTAGCACGGAGAGATGCCTTGTGAATATAAATGCTAAAAACAGAACGCTAGAAATGCCCGTTTGTTTATTCGCGATTTCCGAAACTGTAAATGTCATGAATCTTGAACGAAAGGAGAAAGATATCTTTCGGATGAAAAACGAGCTCGCATCAAGACGCAGCGGAATCTCTTGTAATTCACAGTCGAGAGTACTGTGGTTCAAACCCGAATGCATCCTTGTTGTGATTGTCTTTACAAACTGAGTAGACAATATGCAGATCGTGCATAATCCTATCGCAAAACGCATCAACTCAATTTGAGCTTAGTGCGCGAAATTTGAACATTATGCGGACAGTGTATGAAACGTCATACCCGTTCACCAGAGACAGCTATAAAAGATATATCTCCTCGGAGTTTATGTTTGTCTGCTCCTGTCACACGTCGCTATTGGTCACGCCACTGCCATTATGTAGCATGTCTGTCGAACACCCCATTTCAGCATTCCTCTGCCTGACGCGCTCCATGAAGCATGATATCTTAAAAGAGCCTGATCAAAGCGTGCAAAATGCACGCTATTCGCGTCAACTTCATCAGAACTTGGAGGTTGTATGTTGAAGCTCATGGTCTTAAAGAGATTTTCAAAAAATGTGGTTCTACTTTACGGTGAATGTGGACGGTATGAAACATCATACTTGTTCACCTGAGGCAGCTATTAAAGAGGAACCTCCTCGGGGTTGTATGTTGAAATGATTTTCAAAAAATGCTTATTGTGAGATTGTTCTACTTCACGATGAGTGTAGGTGCAAGGTACGATCGGCAACTTCTTGCTGTAAGCCCGTATCCTTCAGGTAGTGAAACGGTTAAGGGAGACAGGGTGCGTGACTAGCCGACTTCGACCCGGCAGACCAGCTCAGGTTGGGCACAAAGTACAACTCGAAGATGTATCATCATAACCCCGTCAAATACCCGAATAGCAGCACAAGTGAAAACTGTAGCCTCTCTAAAAGTTGCGTTTGGAAAATCGTAAACGAATCAGATGCTCGTCCATACAAGCCAACATGTTATCAGGCATTACTGGGCAGGGATACCAACAGAAGTTTCGCATGGTTAATTTCGTTATGAACCAGACAGAGGTCCAGCCAACATTGATGGTAGATATAGTGTAGACGGATGAGGCATGCTTTTCGCGAAATGAAATGTACAATATGGAGAACACCCATTACTGAGCGCTGGAAAATCCATCACGTTCTGCAGACGCTAGATATCAAATACGGTTTTCGATTAACGTTTGATGTGGAATTTACAATAATAGGCTCATCGGCCCAATATTTTACCAGGACGTTAATGGCCACACGATACTTAGAATTTCTGCAAAACGTAATAGCCGATTTTTTGAGAACTTGCCGTTACTTCAACTCCAGAATTTGGATGGTCCTAACATGAAAGCGCGCCTGCGCACATTACCAATGAAGAAGCACCTAATAGAGGAATTCGGAGAACGAATAATTGAAGGGATTCCAAAGAGTGGCCACCACGTTCATCTGGCCCGATTCCAATGGACTTTTTCTTTGGAGATCCCTCGAACAGCAGGAGTATACGACCCCTCCGCAAACACCGCAGGACTTGAAAGACGTATTTCAGATGCTTGCGCAATTGTCACTCCCTTTGCTAGAATGTGTGCAACGTGAAGTTCTAACAGGTGTTTAGATGTCCATTTCAGCTGACTGACTCGAACCAGTTGACTTGATCAGTTGATTTCGCGAACAAATAAATGCGCGTTTAAAATGTTTTGTTCTTAACATTTATGAGAACTAGGTAGCTTTTCGCTAACTTTGTAATTCACCTTATCCTGTTTTCGAAATACAGACGCTAATTCCATCATTTTCCGCTACGTGGCGCTCTCTCATCTAGTAGCGCATAGCCATTTTACTATACCTGGACACCACTTTTATGACTACAGCTGCAGTCGTTCGGCAGTTAGACGAGTGGTTCCGGACTTTAGTAGGCAGAAAGAGAGAGAGAGAAAGGGAGAATTGCAATTTTCAAAAATTTCATTATAATTTGATTTTATTTTTGAAGCAGATAAGAGAGCACACACACATCTGCAAGCAGAAATTTTGCAATCATTATAGCATGGGTGTTAAAAATATACAAAGATATAACATAACACTTACAGCAACCGGTATTAAACAGTGCAAATAAAATGACTTTTTAAATGATTCATTTTACTACAGTGGTAAGCAACAAAACAATAGCATGGCAAATAATTGAATAATTGTTAGTTAACTGGGAACATATTCTAATTTTCATTTGTAATCGGCGGGGAGGGGGGTGGAGAATAATAACTATGATTATTTGTAACAAAAAATGGAACCTCTCAGGATTCTTAAAAAAAAAATCAAGTAACAGAAAAATATCAAATCACTCACCTCTGTGTCACAAAACGCATATTTTTAAATGGTCATGTTCTAATGTACTGAATTATAAAAATTAAATCATATAAAATACTAAATTTTATGAAAAATTGCAAATGTCTGATTTGAATTCCTGTTTCAGAACATTAATGTTTTATACTAAAAATATGCACCTAAATAAAAAATGCAAGGAATTTTAAAAGGTTTCCTACTGAGGAAATGTACTGAAACCTATCACGGTAATGATTGTCTGTAGATATTTGCTTCTAAAAGTAACAAATAAACATGAGTATTACTAAATAATTATATTATTAATACTCATTTTATTCATTATTATTAGATTTTTAGTCTTTTTTTCTCCAAGACTATTACTCTCCAACACATCCGAGACCACCAAAATGTCCAAGTATTACATAAATTTCTTCGTATATGTGAAGCTATTTTTGTAACTGATAATAACTCTTCACAAATTTCTAAACATCAGTTTCAATTAATTTCTTATACCGGTTCAATTATAGCATAGTGAATCTTTAAATGATTCATTATATTCTATCTATATTTATATGATATTTATATTTTTTATTCTTTGCATTCTTAATAATTCTTTTATTACTTATTGGTGCTGTTGGTAAAAATATAACAAACTACCATTCAGCTAACACCAAGGTAACCAATTCCTTTTAGCAGTTGAAGCTATTGAAATTCATTGAATTCATTTCAAAATTGAAAATTCAATGCATGCAAGCAGAATGCACAATATGAAAACCCCTGATGGGCTAGAATTTTTTAAAATCAAAATGAAAAATTGTATTAACAAAATAAAAAATACTTTAACTTAATTTAAAATTTTGCTTCTTAAATATGTAACAAAATGCATAACTAATAATAATATTGCAAATATTCAAATTTATATTTATTAAGCAGGGGTGTTTGTGGGACCCCAAAAAATCCCCTGAAACTTTTACGGACTTATTACCGACATTTTGGAGTTTCGAGAAGGGGGGGGGGAGAAATGAAAAATTACAATTATGAAGTATTGAATGACCTAATTATAAAAGTTCAATGAATTACTTTTTTTGCAAAATTAATAACCATAAATTTTCAAACATATAAACTACTACATTTTATGTAAATATTTTAAATTACCTGAATTAATTCTTTAAAAAAATTATCTAATTTCTGCTGCTTTTTTTATTTTCTGATGTTTGTGGGCTTGTCTTTCTTTTGTGGTGAACTTCATAATTGCAGGAAGGTTGACTTTTATTTTCCTCATTTACAGTTGAAGAAATTTCCTCGAGAACTGCACATGCAGAGGTAGAAGCAGTTTGCTTTTCTGCTAATGTAGAAGGTTTTTCAGAGACTTTTATAGGTGACTCATCTGAAATACATGTTTTTAAGTCCTCTTGATATGTTTTCCAACTTCTGTTCATATTCAGTAAGAGATCTTTGTGAATTGGATCAGTCATTGGATTTTTTTAGCCATATTTTTCACATGAGGTTTCTTTAGAAGCCATTAAATCATATTTAATAGTCTGCACTGCATCTAGGGAATCAATCTTAAGAGAGGTTCTATAGTCAGTGACAAGTGCATCCATTAAGTTGAATGCACTTTCCACTAATGGGCCATGGAAGCAGCTAAGGCAGGCTTTGACCAATTTAGCCAATGTAGGATACTTATAATCATTTGTGAAATCATCTTTTAAATTAAAAACTTTAGACCAATATTTATCAATTGTACACTTGACTTGATTTCCACTTTCATCAGATGTGTAGAGCATTTCTTTGGTGATATCAATATCACTCTGGTATAACCTTATTTCAACTTCTACTTTTGACTTTTCATTATCACTAAAAATATGGGACACAAAAGATGATAATTTTTCAAAAGCTAATATTGTACTGGTTTTACCTCTTAGCTCTGGATCTAATGCTGTAAAACTAATTAGATGTGAATTTTTAAGGGGTAATTTCTGTTTCATATGCTCTGCTGTATTAGTATAAGCTTTCATCAGAGAAATTTGGAATTCTTTTGCTATTGGATGATCTTTTGATAATTTCTTCAGGAGAGTGGAAGCTTCTGCACCAGTAAATATTACTTTGCTAGGTAGATGGAATTCTGGATTTGTGACATCAACCTTTAATAAATCATTATAAGATGTGCACTCTATATTTTCTGGCTTCATAAAAAAAGAGAAAAATTTTGCCATCAATTTATAAATACTGGAATGTATTAAATGAAGCATTGGTTTTTTTGTTTCAAATAATTTAATATATGTGTTGAACTCTGGTAATACTGCTGAATATAATGCCATATGCAATAAAGTTTTGTTTTGCATAACAAATAACCCATTTAGTATTCTTTTTTTTCCGAGCTAAAGCATCCTTTGTGAGTTGTTGGGAATGCAAGCAAGAATACACCCCTTCAACAATTTTTTTCTGAGCTGCAGAAATATTTCTTTTATTGTATACAGTTTCAACATAAGAAAAATAATCCCCTTTATCAGTTTTTATCCAAGTAGTGAAAATAAAATGCAATAAAAGCATCCCACAGATCTTTGATTCTTTCTAAAACACATAAAATGTACACCCACCTATGGTCTGGTCTCTTCAAGGGCTTAAGTTTTTTAATGGCAAGAGATTCACAGATTTTGAAAAAATTTTCTCTTTTACTGCAGCTTTTCATATCAAAATAGATGTCATCAAACAAATCTTCTAAGTATCTATCAAAACAT
>KK119487.1:623919-655059 GCA_000611955.2 Stegodyphus mimosarum
TGGTGTTACAGAGTTCATTAATACACTAATTAAGTTTGCCCATGGAATATTATTATCTTCAATGGTATTAACAACTGCTTTAAAAACAGCTTCTGAATTGCAAGATTCCATCTTTAGAGATGCAAAATGATGAACTAAAACTTCATTTTGATTGTTGTCACAAAACTGCACCAATATTGCCAGTATACTTTCTTTAGCATTGCTAGTACTTTCATCCAATTTAGAGAAAATGGAGTCTCCTTTAAAGTTTTAATGATATTTTCCTTAATAGTTTTTGCGAGCCCATATTTCATCTTATAACATGCAGTAGTCCTGGACATTTCCAACGAGTTTAGTGCCGTCTGATCGCGGCTCAACTGTTTGCAGACTTCAATTAAATTGGGAGCTACATTGAAAGAAAGAGAATTCTCGGCGATAAACGAAGTTATTAATACTTCTTGGCGTGCTTTTCTTGTCACTATATCCAATGGCCGAGCATCAGTCTCCAGTAAGTCATCAGTATTTTTTGAATTAGCATAATTACTTAAAGTCATTGAATGTCTAATGCACTTTGAATATTTTATGTGCGTCACAGTTTTAGAATGATTTGTGAAAGCCTTGAATCCTTCCCCACCATACTTCAGCAGTGAGTTACAAAAAACACAATATGCTTGTCCAGCAACATTTATTTTCTTGCACCATGTGCCGATGGTATCCCCATTACCATCTCTCCGTTCAATCCAATTCCACCTAAATGCATTCCGGACACCTTCTTCTAATTGTATAATATCACTATTTATATTGAGAAATTTCATAGTGAAATTCTCTTGCGTACATAAATAAAAAAATATTTCAATAAACGAAACGAAAAATTTACACGTGCATCAATAAATGAAAGGAAAATTTTACACAGCGGAGAAAAAAAAGTTGCGAAGCGATCAATGACAAATAGCTAATATGGCGAAAAATCCCCTTCTCCACTTATTGGCACCACGCCAGGAGAGATAAGACCTTTGAACCCAGAGTCACGTGATCGCACATCTGGTCGAACGAAGCCTCTCCCTTTTTTTTCTGCCGCGCCTACCATTGCCTCCTAGGAGGCACTGCGCCTACTCGCCGAAAAGAATCCAGAAGTGAATGTCCGAGAACCGGGGGAATGAGTCATAACTCGCAATAAGGAAAGAACAAAAAAGAAGTTTTTTCCCTCTTTTCACTGCCTTTGGAGAAAGAAAGGAAAAGTTTTCACCACACACACTGACCTTGCGTTTTCTGCTTTCAAAGCAAACAAAATTATCCAGATCAAAATAAATAATTCATTATTATTCCTACTTCCTTTTGAACGACGATCCCCCGAATTTCCGCGTATCGAAGTTCAAAATTCCCGGAATTCCGCGGTTTCCCCGGAGCACAAACACCCCTGATTAAGATACCCGTAGGGCATTTCTGTTGGTTACACTTTAATCCAAATATACAGGTAAATATTAAATTTTCAGACTGAAATTTCTTTCAAATAATTCTAACATGTCTAGTTAATCATCAAATAACTTACTTTAAGTTAAAATAAACACATTATGAAAACTTGGTTTTGTCATACTTGGTATAATTCCAGAGAAAATTTACATAGTGAGACAGAACTTGAAAATTATAATTTTTTCTTCTGCATATAAATAAAAATACATGTTTGTCTATAAATAATTATAATACTTAAAATAACCTGAAAACTGATTTCATTTCGATTTTGATGAAGTTTGTAGATTTGGAAAGAAATTATTAGAATTATGTCCATCACAGATTCTCAGATGTTCATTCCTTAATTGGGTTCTTTTATTACTGATTTTCAACAATGAAAAAAAGCTGTTCACATATAAATACACTCTTAAACAAAGTAATTATTCTTGGGGTAAAAATTCATAACTGAGTTTATTTATTTTTTGTCAAATGCTAGTAAAAGTTAATAAAACCTGCATCTTCAAATCTTTGAATAAGATTTACATCATATTGCAAATTAATTAGCTTCATTTATAATTTTCTGACTGTAATTCAGGTTTGTTTTTAATGGAAATGAAAATAAAATAAATTTTGACTCAAAATATTTAAAATCTTGAAATCTTTGCAGGCCACATAAAATTGCTTTGGAAACTGTATGCAACTCTCATGCAGTCAGTTTGAAACTGTCTTAGATTAAGATAATGCAAATAAAAAATTAAAAGCATTAAGTTCAGAAACAGAATTCCAAGTTACTGATAATGCTGCTAGTGATAAGTCAGAAAGAAGAATAAGCAGAAATGTAAGACAGTTGATAATAATATGATTGACTTTATTATTTTATGTAGTCTTTTAAGAAAAAGAAATGATTGATCAAAAAAGAAAATCTAAGACAAAGATTTATTCATTGATATTCTCATAAATATGGAATACATTTATCAAAATATCAACATGACGAATTTTTTTAATAACTTAGAACTTACAAGACATATTTTTGATAAATAAATTAGGAATTTTAACATTAGATATTTTAATAAATAACTTAAGAATGTTTTTGAAATTTAAAATAAAATATATAATAGAAAGTTTTTTTTTCCCTATCTTGGACTGTAAAATAATCTGTTTATTGTATTTAAAAATATTATTCACTAATAGTTCTTTGTAAAATTAAGAAAATAAATTTCTTCTGAAAAACTTTTTTTTTTAACTACATTATTTGCTGCTTATATTTTGCGATTAATTCATTAGCTTAAAAAAAAAAACTGATATACCTATCCTATATCAGTATTTTTCTTTAAGAATGGGTAAATCCATTATGATGTTAATAACCACCATTACAGATAATCTCCTCTACCTTTTACTGAATTGCAAAGTACTTGCAATTCTAAGTGATCACCTTAGTTCAGTGTAATAAATGCATTGAGGAATACCTTTTATTTTAGTTAGTAAGTTTTTAAATTACACATTTTATAGGGTTTTAACAAAAGTTTCCCACCACCGCAAATATCAGCTGCGCAAACAGTTTGTGCTGCTGTGTTTAATCATATTTTGTCAAATGAATTTTGCCATTTGAAAGAAAAAGACTTGCTTTAGAACACTGTGTTGTGAAATTTGTAGTATAAGGTTTCTGAAATGGAATTACAATGCTACCAAATTAAAACCGTCATTTACATCTAGTTCTATTACAAAAAGTCTGCTACAGAATGTCACCAAATCATGTGTAGAGCTTTAGATTCTAATGTTGTATCATTTGACACCGTGATAGTACTGGAAGTTCAAAAACAAGGGCTATGACATTCAAGAAGCAGATCACTCTGGTCGGCCTACTGATGTTGATGATGCCCGCCTGTGAGAACTTCTGGAAGAAGGTCAGTATGCAACCACTTGAGAGCTTGCTAAGGAGTTATACGTTAGTGCCATGTCAATTAGTCGCTTTATGCATCGCATAAACTTGACATACAAGTTTAACTGCTGGGTGCCACATGAGCTGACTCTAGCAGATAAGGACAGACGTGTTCGAGCCTGTACTAATCTGTTTGAATATCAGTGCAAGGATAAAATCCAAGACCGCACCATCACTGGTGATGAAAAGTGGATTAATTTCAACAATACAGGCCGAAATGGGGTCAGTCTGTGCCTGGTAAGCTCGTCGGCAGCGTCGCAAAGCACAATCTGGCTAACAAAAAGATTATGCTTTATATCTGCTGAGATTGCCATGGTATTATCCACAAAAAGTATCTGGAAAAAGATAAAACCCTCAACAGTAAGTTGTACAGAGAGATGCTTGATGCTGCTATCAAAGAAAAACATCAAACTGAGTTCCAGAGCAAAAAGGTAATGTTCCATCAAGATAATGCGAGACTACATGTGTCTGCACCTACCGGCTGACTCTGTATGGACTTCAATGGGATCTTTTGCCACACCCACTATATAACTCCACCATCACTTTTTCAGACTTCTACCTTTTTCATACATGCAGCTACATCTTGCTGGTGCTATCTTCCATTCTGCACAGGACATCCAAAATGAGGTCGATCTGTTTTTGGACTCACAGCCACCAAGTTTCTTGGCCAAAGGCTTAGAAAAACTACCAAAATGTTGGCAGAAAATCATAGATTTGGGTTGTCATTACTACCCGCACTATAGGTACCACACTGATGTTTTTTTTCTTAACTTTATTAAGAACTAATTTTGGTGGAAAACTTTCATTACAACCAGATATATTTCTCATCTAATTACTTTTTACATTTAATTTTTGGACACTACATTAACTAACACTTGTAAAAATCTCATATTTTACTGAATAAATGTTAAATTTAATATATTATTTTCTTATGTGCAAACCATATTTATTCACTAAATGAATAAGGGATATATTTCACATAATCTCATGATTTTAAAAAGTGAATCAATTTCCCATTTAATGTTGCAATATTTCAAATGTTACTATAATCATTATGTATTGTTTTTAAACCTGATATTTTTGTCATGTCATTTAAAATTTATACATCAGAGTTTCAGTTTAAATGTTTTTCACCTCACAGATGAATAGCCCTGAGATCTAGAAATTAAAAAAATGACTTGAAATTTACCAAATTAAGGATTACATGAAACATACATACCAAAAATTGTGAAAATTCTTATTACAGTTTGCCAACATTTCTGAAAGATAATCTAAATTTCTATCATTTAACAAAAAACCAATGCATCATGTAAAAAACCATTTATTACAAAGTTTCAAGTACCAATTACTGGAAACAGTATGTTATTGACAATAAATTATAACATAAAAACAGACACCTTTTTTTTTTCCCTTTAACTCAAATTATTAAAAAATTACAGTACAGTTATATTGTATTAATTCGTGCTATGGCACAAATATAAATTAAATGTAAAGAAAAATAATTCAACACTGAATGCAGAGTTGCTAATTCCATGAGATAAAATTATGATTATGCATGAAAATTTGTACAGAACCAAATTAGAACGTTCCTATATTGATCAACAATGGGTGTGGACAGAAATTCTTCAAAATCTCCTTAAATACATGATACACATTAAATAACCTTGATATTACTGAAGAGCACATACTGAAGCAGTACTGCATGTTTTTGGTAACTTAGTGCAGTGTTGAAATATTCATGTCTGCTATCTCATTTAATAACATTCTTCAAGTGTAGGAGCATTCATGGCTTGCTACTAAAAACTCTTTCTTGAACTCTCACAAAAAGATACCGGGGTTAGTTAAAAAAGCAGTCGGGGTTAGTTAAAAAAGCAGTCGTGATTCTTGGAAATTATACAACTGCAAAATATTTTTTTATTCTCATCAAATTCTGCCAAGCGACTTTAAAGTATCATCCTGATAGCCCCACACTGTGTAATTATTTTCTTCCACATCATAGAATTAAAAAATATTGTTATTTGTGAGTATACATATCAAAACTGATGCCAGATTCAGCAAACAATGAGCTCAACCTCTGCTGACTGATGACAAAGGCTAACAATGAATTATACATGTTCACAGTAACCACCGAACTGCAGTTTAGGAATACAAATAAATGGTTTCAAAAATATGATGATGAATTTCATTCATGTCATCGTGCTGTATAGATGATCTGGCACATATTTGTCTATTATAAACTCAGGCTATGACACCTTGGATTGATACAGACCAAAGTTGGAGTTGATGCTCTAAGTGAAGTTTGCGAGGGAAATTATAAGGCACATTATCCCAGAAAAATAACTCTTAATGGCTGTAAAGTACGCAAACATTCCTGAAAAGCAAATTCACTTATTCATTGGTTCTTAACAGCAGGATAAAAAATTAACTGCTACAACAGTGATAAATATGACAATGTTTCAGAACATGTACTTGATGCAGATACATATATTATGTAACATACATCATAACCTGGCATAAGGATTTTCACAGAATATACAACTAGTAAATGATGCAGAAATAGCTAAGATTTTTAAGCAAGATAGTATAATTTGATCTTTATATCAAGAACAGAATTTTTTAACAACTGTAAACTTTTGAAGAATCCATGGCTACTCTAATTACCCCAACTGGTTAGGTCAGACTTCTATTTGTGACACTCTCTAAAAAAGATGTTTTTTTGCAACAAACCACAGGGACTTGAAACTTATAATCAATGAGATTATGGACCTTGATGATGCTACACTTATATCAAGTTATCACAAACATGAAGCACTGCATTAACACATGCTGAGCAGAGAATGAAAATCACTATAGCAACATAATTAACATTTATGAATCCCACATAAAACATAAAATAAGAAACATATAAGTTTCAAGAAGTTTATGACAACATCTGCCCATTCACTGTTGATCTTTGCAAAACGGAGCTATATGAATTCTGAATGCATATATACCCCAAAGAGCCTACAGAAATAAGTATACATATAGACAAAACAGTCATACCTGTTATGGAAAAACATCATTGCACAGAATGCCCAAATGTCACTTCAGATGACTTCGTTTGGTATATTTATTAGAAAATTTAGAAAATGGTAATGCTGGTAAACAAATTTGGATTTTAGAATCAAATTCAGTAAACTCGCTTCCAGTATCTGTTAATAAAATAACAACAAAAACTAGCTTTGTTTTAATAATATATCTATTGCCAGGAAGGGAAAAGCTGCTCAAATATCCTGCCTGAAATCTGTGCCCCAGAATTTAGAAGTTTCATAATGAACAAATTTTGAAAGCATGGTGTCTTGAAACCAGTATCTCTGGAAAGGAAGAGCTGATGTGCTGTTGGAAGTTGTTTATCAAAAGCAATGCAATAACAGGGAAATGATAAACCAGTCTTGAGTTGCATAATGAACAATAATTCTATGGCAGCATGTCAAGTATTGTTCATAATGATTACAGAGCTGTGGTTCAAAATATCCCCTGCAATTACAATAGTGATGGATAAAGAAATGTTTCATAGTACAAAGTTTATCAAAATCTTATGTGCATGAGCCTGCATAGCCTCAGACCCTGTCAGGTCCCAATGTTAATTGCAGTTCTTAAATGACAATGCATGAAATAGGCACAATATCACTGACAATGGATTCTGCATATTTGGGGGGGGGGAAGGCTACTCTACTGAAACCGCATTGCTGGAGTTACAGTGATGGATGAATACATATTCGCCTAATATCATTAATGGCATTTGGATGTAATGTTAGTCTGTTACTGGCTAGCAATAGAGATATGATGCTTTGAGCGATTCCAAAGAAAATTACTGACCACTATCTAACAGCAATACTTCTTGACAGTCGTCAGGCATCTCAATATCACTATGAACAAAGCTCATATATTCACATTAAATACATTCCTTGCTGGTAACGGTCATTACTGACAGCACCGAGCTATTATGCCAGAAGTGGTTTCAGGACGATAAATGGCATTTAATGCTGTCACACAGATAATCTAATGGATATACATAGATTCCCAT
Organism: Stegodyphus mimosarum; assembly: GCA_000611955.2. NCBI lineage: Eukaryota > Metazoa > Arthropoda > Arachnida > Araneae > Eresidae > Stegodyphus > Stegodyphus mimosarum. The sequence continues at coordinate 631,353 of KK119487.1, forward strand.
CTTATTGGAATCTATGTATATCCATTATCAATCATGGCATCCTTGGCCGATACAGGCCAAAGTTGGTATGATGGATTTTTTTTTAAATGAGAAACTTTGCAGATTATTACTCCAGTAGAAATATTTCTAAGAGTTTTCAAATATGCAAATCTCAGGGTGGACCAAATTCACCTATTTATGTCAGCTGTGTTCCCAGCAATATTTTGTTGCCTTCAAACAGGTGCTTCAAGGACTTTCTGACTGTAATGGTGCCATCACTGTGTAGCACTTATCTGTGTTTTCCAGGAGGTAAAACAAGCTAATAGGAAATGACGTGTGTATTAAGTCGTGGTGATGGTGGGCGGATTAGGTGATTCAATGAACTACTGCAGCTGTCTTTACCATGGTTACAAGGTAACCTGAAAACAGAAAATGACCTTGAAATGCCTTTTTAAAAGAACGGACTGAAGCGATGACCATTACCAGCTAAACAATATCCCCTACAATGCAACCAACATTATCAAGGAAGAGTTCAAGGAACATGAATTTCATTCTACATTATGGCAGTCAAATTCACCACACCTGAACCTAACTGATCAATTGTAATCTGAATTTCTGAATTAGGGAACTGCTTTGCACTGCATAAGTATCATCCCAAAATGTAAGAGAATGCCAGAATATGCTGTTGAAGTTATAGTATAAAATATTACATGATACTTGTTGTCAGCCCACTGAATCAATACCTTACCTTAATAATGGTAGCTATTTTACAGGCTGGAAGAAGTCCTATACATTATAAGGTAAGTGTTCCTAATGTAATTACAAGGCTCTTTGGAGTTCGTAAACCTATATGTACTATCCTGTAACTTATAAAAATTCAAAAATAAAATAAGTATAATTTAATAAACTTAAATAACACATAACTTAAATAACATTAAGAAATAAATTTAAAAAGTCACAATTACAATGTCTGGAAATAATAGGATCTGAACAAAAATCTTTCCTGTGTGACAAGCGCATTGTGAAAGAAGCACCAGCTGACATACACTTTACTGTTTTTATAAAATCAAAAAAATCTACAGACAATAAATAAAATAACATCAATATATTTCCTTACAGCATAATTAAAATTTTGTTAATAAACAAAACACAGATCACAATATTAGAAATTTCTATAATGATCTAAAAGAATGGGGAAAGACAAGTCACAAAAATCAATCTCAAAACTTCAACCAGCACTAATTTTTCTTTAAATAAATGCTTAAACATTTCTTAAATTTTCCTGTTTAAAATCTGTACATATGAATTAATAACTGGCAATTTTATTTTACATTCTGTCAGATTATAATGATTTTCAGTTTACTGAATTTCTCTGAAAACATGAACACATTTAAATATCACATCGAGTTATATCAAATATAATACTGATCTGATAAAACACTTAAAGATAAAAAGAAGTGAGCTACTTAAAATGCTAGAGAGCTATTTTCATTTTTAGCTCAGTGATATATCTGACAGCTATCGAAAATATTGTTTATTTGTTGTGAGCATGGCAAAAATTAAAACTGTACTGTGTTCTGAAATTACACATTTCATGTATAAATTTAGCTTATTGCTGACAGGCTATGAAAGATGAGGCTTCTGAAAGGCTATCTGAAAGAGAAAAAAAAAAGAGAGAGAACTGTGAAATAACTTCACTTCAAATTTGTGCACAATAACATTCTTTAACAAATATACTCACAACTATGAATATGATTACATTACTTAGTGTCCTTATATATGAGGTCTGTTCAAAACATTTCTGAGCTCTTTATTTATTTAGTATAGACCAACAGATTATTAGACTTTGTCACTTCCAAATACTCTCCTTTTCAAATGAAGTATTTACTTCTAATGTCATTTCCACTTCAAGTAGCAACCCTGACAACTTTCTCTTTTTTCAACTTTTCTTCGAATGCGTGTAATGCTTTCTTTTCACCCCCCTCCCCATTGATGGTATTGAATTCATGTCCTTTGAAGCTTAATTTCAATTTTGTAAGAAAGAAAAAAGTCTACAGAAGGAAAGTCAGTTCAGTGGTGTGTCTTGGGAAGCATAACTCTGTCAATTTATACTAAAAAAAAACAGAAATTACAATAGATAATTGAGATAAGGAACAAAGATTTCTTTCTGATTGGTTTTTTTGATATCAATAGTGACAGCTAATTGTCGGCATGACAAACAGCTAATTGTTGGCATCTTGAAATGTAGAGATGATTAAGAAAAAACATTCGAAGAAACTCAGGCTGTGGAGAAAGAAATCTTTTTTCCTTGATCTCAAATATCTATTGCAATTTCTGTTTTTTCAACAAAAATCAACACAGTTAGGCTTCCCAAGCCACACTACTGAACTGACTTTCCTTCTGCAGTAAACTTGTTTCACTATTTAATGGATCTTTAATTTTTTTTTTAAATTTAATGTAAAATTTTACATTAATATACTTTTATGAAGTTGATCCATTCTGAACAGATAAACAAGAACTTAAGCAAAGTGGCATAATGCAATGACTAATCCCAATTTCAATACATAGCAAGCAAAAAAAGAATCTTACCAAGTTTACTGACAAGCAATGGTACCGGATATTGCTTTAGTGCATTATTAAAAAAGTACAAAAAGCGGTTTTATATATATATATATATATATAAATAAACTGAGTGATGTTGATGCAGTGTTTGCAGTTTCAGTTATCCATTACTGATTAAAACTCACAAGTTTTTTGAAAATTACAAAAATAAATAGTTTATAAGTTAGAAAATAAGTAAAATGTGTCAAAACAATGCTTAGCTTAACCCACTGAGCAGTGCAGAATTTTAGATCCATCATGAAGACCGGTATACAGCATTTATTAGTTGAGTTTCTATAATTACTTAATTTAGTCTGTATTTTCATAAACTTTCATTCATTAAGATGATATTTACATTTTTAAAGAAAGTAAGAAAGCAAAATATCTTAAATTATAAGCTAATATACGACAAGTAGCCGAACTTCTGATGACCGGATAAAGCCGGTCATAATGCTCAGAGGGTTAAATACAATACTATTCTTCCTACTATGTTAATACTGATCATATGAACAAATGTGCATGGGCAAAGCTGAACAATGTATCATAGCTTATGCATGATGGAAAAGTACTGTTTTTATTGTTCCATCATAAAATGTAACTGAAATAACATAAACAGTATAAGTACAGCATTTTTTAATTGATATATTTTTCTTTGAGAATTAAATCCCCTAGAAAATAAGTAGATCAAAAAGCTCAATGCTGCAATCCTAAATGGGTTCGAGATAAACAGGTTAGCTGATTGATTTATGTCTGTATTTGCTCCATGTGAACCCCCTTAAAAAGTCCTCACAAAGGTGGATAATCCAGCATGCTTTGCTTTTATTGATTAAACAAATATCTTCCTTCATGCAGTGGTTCCTAAGACTTCAGAACCTCTCATATGTACCTAACAAACTGAGGGTACGCTGTATATGAACAATGCAATGTACAGTTTATTTTTAAATGTTTAAAACCTTATTTATATGTATAATTCAAATATACTATTATATTCAGCCAATAACTACATTTAATTATTTTAGATAATAACATGTTAAATACAGTACTACCCTCTACATAATTCAATGGTGGTATTTAAAATTATTATACAATACACCCAGTGGTCTCAAACTGCTTGCAGGAGAGATGCACAACCTGAAAACAACTGACAAGCCAGATTTTTTTTTAAATGAAAAAATTTACTAACAAAATGAAAAATATTTTAAGCAAATTTTAAATTTCACTCTTTAAATATTTATCACAACATACATAACAATAATATCACTAAAAAAAAATGATATCTAATTTACATTTATTTACTATCTGAAATCTAAAGTTTTGTAGCAGCAGATCATTTTTGTTAGTTGCAATACACTGGTCAATGTTCAGATGCCATTTACTTCAAATAATTCTAACATGTTTAATTAGTCATTTAATAACTTAATTCTAAATTCAACTTCAAAAGCCACCAAATTAAAACACTTTCTAAGTTTTCAGAAAAAATTTACTGAGACAAAACTTGAAAATAAATAATAAAAACCTAGTCCTTTTATTTATTTTTTCTTCAATGCTTAAAGAAAATATGCATGTGAGAATGTAAATAATTGAGAAACTTCTTTATTTCTTACAAGAACTTGACACTTCATGGCATTTCATTCTGATAAAGTTTGGAGCCTTGGAAAGAAATTACTAAAAATTATTTTTATCATGGATTTTAGATGCTCACCAGTAAATTGGATTCTTTTATAATTAATTTCCAACTGTGAAATAAAGCTGTTCACAAATAAATGTATTCTCAAACAAAGTAATTATTCTTAGTGAAAAAATTTGTATCTGAGCTTATTTATTTTTGGACAACTATGAATAAAAGTTAATAAAATCTATACCTTCAAATCTCTGAATGAGATTTACATCCCACTGTAAATTAATTAGCTCCATTACAGATTTTCTGGTGCGTTATTCATGTTCGTTTTTAATCGAAATTAAAACAATATACACTTGCATTTCATATAACTAAAATTTTGAAATATTTGTAACACTGCATTTGCAATAAATATGTAATTAAAATTTCTTCATGGGGCACATAAAATTGCTTCAGGGTGGACCAGTTTGAGACTACTGCAATACACTACAATATAGAATTAAAATATGCATGCTCATACTGTCGCTGCTGAGCACGAACTGAAGCGAAGTGAAGTGAACCTCATGAACTGACCAGAGACACTTAGAGTCAGTAGCGAGAATGAGAACAGAGGGAAAGCAGCCATATTTCTTTGCTGCTTTCATGCTATGCGTTCTATAATTTTAATAATATAATAATGCTATATATTTCTATCATTTAAGCTCTGTTGTAACTGCTAATAAAGTAAGCTTGTGTTGTGAAAGGAAGCCTACCATTTTATCGAGTGGATTAGTACCACTTTAACCTGGATTACCTCCTATAATTAGATGCTTCAAGAAACCCACCACAAAGAAGATAAAAGGGTAAGTTTACCTTTTCAATAATTTTATTGATCTTCTAAAATATTTAATTGGCACCCCCGGGTGGGCGGGCTTGAAAGATTTTATTCATTGTATTATTGTATGATTATTCATAAGCTCTAAAAATAGAAGGACTACAGAAATTATGTACTTTAAGAAGTGTTTTTACACGAATATCGAATAAATTGGAGGACTGTTTAGGAAAAGAAGTACATGATATAGAAGAAATCGAAATCCTAATAATCCAGTTAGAAGAAAAATAGTCAGAGCTTGATTTGGTAGAGAAAGAAATTATAAAATTGTTATCTGATGATCCTGAATGTTCTCAAAGTCATTTTGATAAAGAATACGAGGGTAGTACAATATATAGTGAAAGATATGTGAGGCTTAAAACTAAGGTACAGAAAATAACGAGTAATGACAATTCGAGGAATAACAGTACTCTTAATGCTACAGTTCAAAACAGGAAGTTTAAACTACCAGAAATCGATAAGAAATTTTGTGGCGATGTTAAGGAATGGTTGGGCTTCTGGGGTCAATTTAAGATAATTAACGATGATCCAGAAATTCCACCTGAAGATAAATTTCAATATTTATTTCAAGCCACTGTTGAAGGATCGCATGCAAGACATATATTTGATTCTTTCTCTCCTTCGGCTGATAATTATTATGAAGTAATTGAATGTCTTAAAGCTTGATTCGGCAGAGAGGATCTCCTCATAGAAGTATATGTGAGAGAATTATTTAATTTAATTTTGAATAATTCATTGAGCTAAAACAGAGCAATACAACTCATGAAGCTGCACGATAAAATTGAAACTCATATGAGAGCACTTGAAACATTAAACGTCACAACTGACAAATACGAATGTATGTTATACCCTCTTGTTGAATCGTGTCTGGCAGAAGATGTTATTAGAGTATGGGAAAGAAGCGTAAGTTTACACGAAACTAGTAAATCATAAAAAAAACTTACTGCTTTAATAAACTTTTTAAAATCCGAAGTAGAGGGTGAAGAGAGAATATCGCTGGCAAAGCAAGGTTTCAGTTTCGAAAGTAAGGTAAAACATTCTACCCTCCCCCCATCTGCTAATGAAACGCAAAACATTCCTACTGCTGTTGGACTTTTCGATGCCACAGACATTGCGAAAAATAAATAAACTGTTTTTTTTCTGCGGAAAAAGGTCATGATTTACGAGCATGTAAAGTTGCATTAAAAATGCAACTAAATGATAAGAAAAAAATTATTATTCAAGAAATCATGTTGTTTTTTATGCTGTAGAATCGGACATCGGGCGCGAGACTGTAGGTCTAAAATCATCTGCGAAAACTGCTGCAGCAGACATTGCAGAATTATGTGCAATAAAGAAAAATTAAAGGAACGTAAAGAACAAAAAGAAAATACTTCTGAAGTAAAACAAAATGTGATTAGAGATACAGTGTTAAGTAATAGAACATATACGTGTGAAGTACTTTTACAGACGTTGTATGTGAAATTACGGGGTAAAAATGGAGGAAAATAATTCACGTACTTATCGATATAGGCTCCCAATGATCTTATTTAAGTAAATGTGTCACAAGGGAGATGCAGTACCAGAAAATTGAAAAGGAAAACGTTATTCATAATTTATTTGGTGGTAAAGAATATTCTGAGAAGCATTTTCAATATTGGGTATATATAAGCAGTGTAAGTAAGGATTACTACTGCAATTTTGAAGTCCTAGACCAACAAGAAATTTGTTCTGAAATTCCAGTTCCGAAACTAGAACCAGTTTCTAAAGAACTTTCTGATACTAGTATTGTCATGACAGATGAATTAATCCTTGGGAAAGATAAATTGTCAGAAACTGACCTGTTAATAGGGGTTGATGTAGCAGGTAAGCTCTTTAACGGCAAAATAATACATTTGTCTTGCGGACTGGTGGCTATCGGAACATTGTTACGTTAGACGTTAATAGGAAAGATACCTTATATTATAGATCCTAATGCTAATTCTGCCATGATAGTGACAAACTTCCTTGTTAATGATGCCACGTTCTCAGAACTGTGGAGACTTGATGTTATCAGAATAACAGATCGGGTTACAAAGAAATCATGAGAGGAAAGGGATTGGCAAGCAAAACTTTTGTTACTTACTTTGTTACTAAACAACTAATTTGTTCATATATTACATGCTCACAAAGTTTATCTGTCTGCATAATGAAATTAGTGAATTTAATTAATGCTTTATGTTTTTTCTTAAACAGGTTTTTCACTTACACAACCCAAAGTTAAAATCCATAAACTAAGGCAAGGATGATAGCAATATGAAGAAGAAAAAAAAAATACCAGTTGTGAGTTTGCCTTAAAGCAATTTCGAAAAATTGTACGTACTGGAAATTTCTCAGTAGTTGGGGCAAAACTACATAAGACAGGAGACAGCACGAGTTTAGTTAGTTCTCAGAGTACAGAGTATGGAGAGATCACTGTGTGAGCTTTCAAAGTGAGGCTTTTTACACTGTCTTGCATTTATTGTCCTTAGTAGTTTGAAGTGATAACTACTGATTGTACTCTGTCATAATGAGAATAGCTATATACATACTTCTGTGAAGAAGACTTGTAAAGTATTTCTTTTGGGAAAATAAATTTTATCAAGTTTTATCAGTTCTGTGTGCATTAAATCCATTACAAACCTGTATGCAAGTAACAATATTATGTGGTGCTAGAAACATTAATAAATTATACTACTATACCAAATTTTTTAAAACTATTAATGAAATATGTCACTAATAAAATAAATTTAAAATGAATTATGTCTATTAAAGTGCATTCAGTAATGTAAATGGTTAAGTAGTTTAACTAGAAAGATAAAATTACTGGCTATACAGAGGCTGTTTGCACATTTTTTAGATGATGTATATTGTATTCACAAAACTAAATTACATAAAATTTTTGTGTTTTAAATGTTCTATTTGACATCCCTTATTCTGAACTATCTTTCGACACCGCAATTTCCAAGATAATAATGCCTTTTGAAGTGTTAGAAGAGGTATTCTATCTCATTCCTCCCGAACAGCTTTCCAGAGTCCTGTTAGGGTTTTGGGACAACGTTTGGATAATGCAATTTTTAAAAGTCTGAAAGCACAAAATCCAAAGGTGACACATCGGGAGATTTGGTAGGGATATCAGTGAAGGGTATGGCCTTGATACCAGTTTTCTGTTCCATTTCTTTTAGGAAATTTGCAGTGGATTTTGATGTGTGACTGCTAGCTTTGTCCTGATGGATTCTCACAGATTGATGGCACTGTGGGTAAAGAGTGGGTAAAGCGATGGTATTTCATTCAAAAAAATTGGCGATAAAATATGTTCCTGATGGTATTTGGAGTTAATCTTGACATTTTTTTTGCACTCTCTTTATTTTTAACTTGCCATTATAAGAAAAAAGCAACAATCGTGAATCCCTTAGAAAAACTTTCTTTCGATTCTTTGAACCATGTACTTAAATTTTTTTTCTCCCCTTTTATGATAATAAACGGCTCTTTTTTTGTTACAATCATTTAAATACACCCATGCTTCATCTATTGTGACAACTGTTTTCCATTTTTCTTTGGATAAGTGTTTCTCATATAGAATTCTGCAGCGTGTCCTGCATTAAGCGATATGCTTTGAAAGAAGCCGATGCACATTGCGTTTTTTCGCTTTCTTAATATTTAAATCAATGTTTATCATTTTGTTTACAGTGGACACCAAGCATTTTAATGATTTTGCAACTGTCCTTTGACTAGGGGGATTTTCTTTTAACATTAACAACGTACCTTTGCAATAGTCGAAGATGTCCGTTTTTTCCTTGGATACTTGTTTGTAATTTTTGTCCCACTTGAGGCTCCAATTTGACTTTTTTTTCCCCCTTTCTTGTTGATGATGTTACCTATCGACGCTTTAGATATCACAAAACCATGACTCTCACATCGTTTTTGGATAACAGAGTATGCATATTTCTCTTCGAAAAGAGTGTAAATGTAGCCTTCGAATAAAAACAAAACTTTCAAGCCACAGACGATAATTTTGACTTTTAAAAACATAGTACAATTGCAATTACTTCCTTTGCAGCAAACAATTTTTTATTACCGCTAACCAAAATCGTCTAAAAAATGTGCGAACAGCTTCTGTATGTACAGCTTCATGGAAGATAAATAAAAATCTCATGGTTTGCACAAGGTAATACTAGCAAGATGATGTGAATGATAAAAATACTTCCATAAAGGCATCTCTAACACCAATAAAAACTTATTAGATATTTTCTGCTAAAATAAAGCATATCACAAACTAAAAGGTTTAAAAATATAGTGAAACTTCCTTAGATGACTATAAAAAACTCCACACATTTTTATTCTTCTGTAGAGTGATTTCCTTTAGACTACTGGTGATGTTTGCTTATGTTAAAAGTGTTGGTAGTTCACTGTAAACTTCCATATAAAGAAGCATAGTAAATTAGAAATTAAAAAAAAGTGTTTTCAAGAACAATTTAAAATCTTCTTCATATTTATTAAACAGAATGAAGTAATTGGTTTAAACATAAACATAAAACGAAAAAGTTTTTGCTACCTCTTTTGATAAAAAAGAATATATTCATTGACACATTCCTCAGTATTTGGAGACTCCTTTTTCACATTTTCATCATTATAGTAATACCATTCATTGGACATAGCATGCTTGGAATAGGAGGTATAATGGCCAGCACTAACACCTAATATTTAAAAGAAAAAAAAATATCATAAGCTATTTCCTGTAGGTTACAACAACTAAGATTTATTGAAAGCGAAGCCTCACTGTTAAAGTTATGGGAATTTTATTTATTTAATTAATTTCTAATCAATATAAATTTACTTATAAACATTATTTTATTATACAGAAATTATAACAACCATAAAATGTGTATGCACTTGTATAAAAGTGTACATAATATATTATACATTAGTAAGGACATGGATAGAGAATATACTATAATAAAAGACCTTTTAAAATAAATTATGATGTAGGTAAAACAGTCTGGATGAAAAATATAAGCAATAAAAAAAGTTTCATCTTGCCGAGGAGGGGAGAAAAGTTCAAAATGAAGAAGATTTATCTCAGAAAATATTTACATACTGTTCTGGCATATGATGTTGCAAACTGACTTGTTCACTATCTTTCTGAAAGCCCTACCTGAGCTTTAGGAATAAATTTACATACTTGTGTGTGTTACCTGGAAGCAGGAGTTATAGCAGACACCTTGGCAACTATAGTGGTAATTTGCCTGAATCTTCCAGAAGAAGGGTCTTCTGGTAGATACTACATAGCTACCGCAACACAGCTTTAAAATTTAGGATTTATTGAGCAGCATACTGATCCTCTGCTGCCATGGGTTTTTAACTCATTATTTGTATATTAAATGTTAAGGACATTTTATAAGAAAGCCTAAGAAATAATGTTGAATAATTGCAATAGGGAGACCCATACTGTTATAGATACATTAAGAATTTGCCAATAAATAGCTTAAATAACGAAGATGAAAACTAAAACATTTATTGCAGCTTCAAGCAATAATGATTTTTATTATTAAAGAAAACAGCTATAGGAAAACTGAGTTTTCTCTCGTCTCTACTTCACAAATAAAAGTATCCTCAACTGAAACATAAAAAAACTTTCAGCAAATCAGGTCAAGTAGATTAACTGTGAATTTCTTATTTATACTATAGCAAAGGGTAAGGATAATATTACTAAAACATACCAGAAAAAAATTGTTCTAAGTATCTCAAAAATATGATTTTTAAAAGTTTATGAGAAATTGGCAAATGTCACTGATTTGGGAGCAAAAATTTATCACCAAAGAAGACAAACAATATTAAACAGCTCTGATTCTCATTTAATTCTTTTCACAATTCCAAGTTTGCATATTTATAAATATTATAAAGCCTTTAAGTACTTGCAAATGCAAAAAAATGATCATAAACTAGCATTTATACAAAACACAAAGTAAATAAATATAGAATTACCATAAAAATGACTTCATAGAAAAAAAGAGAGAGAGATTATATAACAAAGTATAAATGGTAAAACACAAAACATTTACATAAATGATAAAAATGCTTATTGGTAAATTATAGACATTTCTGGTGCCTACCTTAGTTCCTGGTTAAAGATAACTTACTAATACATTAATCTAATAAGTTGACTTGACAAATTTAATGATTTGTGCATATTTTGCTTTTGGAATGTTGAGTTATGAATTGTACTAAAAATCTTACCTCCAAAGTGGCAAACACAAGCTTGCAAATCATAAACAAGTTCTCCAGAAAATGGCCCAGATGAAAATGAAGACAAATTTAAGCCTTCTAATGGATACGACACTTTATCTTCTACCTTCATACTCACAAAATTATGAAAGACAAAGCTGAAATAAATGGATAGTAATACTACTGTAAAACAACTTTTCTTATCAGCAGAAAAAATATTACTAACAAAATTCAAACATATTCTGTACAGAAAATTTTGAGAATACTAAATATTACTTAAAAAGAAAATTCTCAGAATTCCAATTTCCATTAACTAATTAGTAAAATTATTGTTCATTTAATGAGTGATTACAGGATTTCATGATTTTTAATGTTAAAAATTATGGTATTATCTCTCAGAGTAAAATCTTGAAAGAATTCCCCAATTCCATTTTAAAATCACTGGAATATCATAGCAAATTGCTGCGGATTGGCAACTCTGAAATAAAACTTAATTTTATGAAGCTTTCTGCATGAGTCTAGATTAGTCGGATTTCAGTACTTTTATGATTGTTAAGCAATAGCTAATTACTATGTATTTAGAAGCAATCAGACACAACAGGTCATAATTCATGGCTATCGATAAAATACATTGAACAAAATTTTAATTTACATATACAGCTCTTATTTTCCTAACTTGCATATCTAGCTTCAAACAAGTTTTTCCAGGTTATTTTAAAGTTCACACAAAAAAGACATTTTCAAAAATTTTTAGATGTTACATGATTTAGCTATTCATACCTCACACTAATTAAACAGCATAAGAACAAACTTTGAACTAACTAAAGAATGCAGTTCAAAACAAAATATGAACAGGTCACTGCATTTATGGAAAAGATATTATTAAAAGGTTTTCAAGGGAGTGGAATACATAAACAATAATCATTTCATTTAACGATAAAAAATTTAATAAAAATAAATAAAGTCAATAAGAAGTTTTCAAACAAATACATAACTACTGAAGCAATGCTGTTAATCCTTTAAGAATAATTTAATTTTCATAAAAAAACTATTTTGTTTGGTCAAAAAAAAAAAAAAGACACTGTTTTTATTCATGTGTATGTGAGGGGAGGAAAACTTCCCCTTTCAATTAGTCTCTACTACAATTAGCCTTTGCTGACATTTTTACATTTACAGACTTAACAACTAAGTTTACCAATTTTGGCAATTAAGTGTGATATTTGCTTTAACAAGAAAACTAACTAATTTTCTAAATGAACTATGTTACTAGTTTTAAGGGGGGAGGGACTTACACATAAAAAAGACATGTAAGAATTTGAAGTCTAATTTTATCTTTCCAATGCACAGATTAATGCAAAAGAAACTGATTTCTAATATTTTTATTCATTTTCTACAAGTAATATATTAGAAATATTATAAGCAGGCAAAATTTTGTGTCATACCCTGCAGTTGAAAATACAACTTCATTATTATTGTCATCAAATTCAACACCTTATAAAACATATATTTATCTCAAAATCAGATTACTGGACACATTAATATTATAATTAATATTTGAAAGGCTTATATCATTTGATTCCATAATGGATAAAAATAGAAAACTCTTTTTTTATACAACAAATAGTCACATAAAATATACCAAAACAGTAACTGCATTATAATAAAATATATACAGCAAAACAGGATGATGCAGACAGCACTATCGTGCATCATCATTGCACACGACCACATTCTTTACATTACACACTATTATATTTACTCCCACAGTAGTTCATCTGCAAGTCTTTTTTGAATGACTTAATATTACAGGTTTCATGTATCCTGACACAATAAAATATATTTATCAGATTTTCAGGTTATTTCTTTCCTTTGAAGTTCATCAATATCCTGAAGAATTTGATTCTCCTTATATTCAACAATTAAATGTACAAATTGCTGCAATCTCACTGCAAAAGCCAGTTCTACCCTAAGTTTTTCCAATAATATCTAAAATAACTCAATCCTTCTCTGATCATAAATTTGTTCTACAATATTAAGTAACTAACTACCCTAAAATTTCATCCTGGCAATACTAGCAAGACAAGCTATGATAGGTAACTCTGAACATGATATTGAAGGAAATATGCAGTAAGAGACTAAGATGCCTAGTTTTACTTTACTGTTGCTAATGGAAGAAAGAAAAATTAATTTCAATTATAATGAAAAAGATATACAAAACAGCTAAATAATAAGACTAAAGAATAGGAAAAGTCACAGACCTTATATTGGTATATATATATATATTGCAATACTTTGACTAACATAAATTTGCAGTTACATAAATGAACAAAAGGCTTATTAAAACTGAAATATACCAATTAAGAGCTTAAAAATTCTTCAAAGGCTTACTAAAACTGAAATATACCAATTAAGTGCTTAAAAAATCTTCAAACTAAAATGTAGATCTGCCAGTAAATCTACCAGTTAGAAGTAAGGGTTCCATAAAAATTCCTCCTTTTACACACCTGCACTAATTGCATTCAAATAATATTCATGTGGTTAATTTAGTCACATGTTTATCCCCATTAGTACTTTTTGTTTATTTACCTTAAAATGGATTCAAACACAAAAGTGAATGCCCTGGTAATAAATTTACAAAACAGAGGTCTGCAGTTACTTTAAGCTGGATTGAGTTACTTGAGCATGACAAATAACAAGGGTTAACAGTCTTACAGGAAGGATATCTTCATGAAGGACTTTTATGGAAAACTGTCTCGCATTCATATTGCAGACAAGGGAAAGTGCAAATCCTCTTTTGAAGCCCATTCACCTGGATTGAACTACCAACATTCAGTGATTTTTACCACCACGCTGCTATTACTTAAGAATAAATGAGGATTCTTTGTATGAAGACGAGAAAATTACATCAACAATAGATCTATATTTGAAAATTATATCAACCACAGATATAAATCAACTTATTCCGACAATGATGACAACAGTGAAGCATAAAGTTAAGATTACTGAAAGCATGTAAAGTGCAGTAATATCAAAGGGCCCAATCATTATCAAAAACAGGCTCAGTCCAATTTTAGAGGTGAAGAAATTGTCCCACTGGTTCAAGGATCTGACACAGACATGCTTTCACCAAGTTTTCTGATTACCTAGGAGAAGGATCAAGATAACCAGAAAACTCAATGTTATTTAATTTACGTAAACATTTACAAGAGAAGGCTGGTATCATGAATATGAAAGTGCATTCAAAATTAATGCTGGATGGATTAAAGAACTCAGGAAACAGACAAATCTACAAAACATTAAAGTTACAGGTGAGGCACAAACGTCACCATGTTACAATCTACGAGTAAAGACATTAATCTCTATGATATCTGGAAAAACTATAATACCTTTCACCCTAACAGAAACATAGGAAAGGCATGACATAGAATCAAATGCACAGAAATAGATGCTCTGCACATAAATGGTACAAACCTAATTAAAATAAGGAAAGCAGACAATGACTGATATGGTCACTACATTCACATAAAAAATATAACAACAAGGGGATGTGTGTGCAATTGGTAGTGTAATTAGAGCTCAAAGCGAATAAGGGTGGCTTTAACAAGTTTCTTTAAGTCAAGGTGAATAGCTTAGTATGACTTTAGCTGATTGATGACCTTATTCACTTGAAGTTCATGAAGAAAATATTATACTGATTGACAACCTACTTCAGACTTTAGAAACTTATAACAAAGGGATTAGTTGAGGCTTTTAAACAAAAAAACATGGGGCAAATAAAATTCAAATCAATGGAACCAAACACCAGGTGGCTTGAGAGAAAGTCAGCAAACTACAAGACATTTATGGCGACAAAAAATATGTGACCAGACAATCTACTATAAACATGTTTGTGAGAGGCTAGTCACAACATCAAAATGACAGCTCAGACAATTCCAATTACTTTCAGCCTTCAACACTGAGAGGGTTAGAAGTTGGAGGAGAACAGCCTTTCTCTTCACAATCATCCACCTCTAGTATCAACTCCTTCATTGGAGACAAAAATTAGCTGTCACAAGACACTTTTTACCTCCTGCCAACCTATATACATAAATAAGGGAGACAATGTTATGAGTCCAAAAACCTGACAATGAGTTTTGAGAGAAATAAGCATGAATCCTCACACGATGATCTGTGTGGAATATTTTTTCATCCTCTTATATCAGGGACAGGAATTTGATCAGCCTCTTATTTACCCATTAAGTAGTTTTTACTAGTAATTGTTTTAGTTTATGAATTTAAAAACAAATATTTAAATTCAAGTTTGGATATTTATCAACATTTCGCCTAATTTTATTAAATTTAAATAAATGTTTATTATTTTTTGAGCTTTGGGAGACGAGGGGGGTAAAAGGGGTAAAAAATGATTGAGAACCACTATCTTATATCATGTTTCCAAAAAGTTCTATTATTTATATTTAAGCTTTCTGTATTCATATAAAGAGTTTATTACCTTTGGGATAAAACTGGACAGTACTTTACATGAAGGCCAGAATAGTTTTTAATGGACAGGACAAGAGAAACCTGTATTTACTTAAAACCACAACAGCTTTTATTGAAAATTATATTACAATATAATCTAAAACTTTTGAATTTTAGTGTTTAAAACATTTATATCAACAGGAACAACATATTTTATTTTGTCCAAAACTGGTAAACTGGAAGAGAAATTTACTTGAAGCTTTAAACATACTTTCATAAAAACATATGTTATAAGATGATACAATACTTCTCGAAGTTGGTATTTAAAATAGATATGTAAACAACGTATTACATTTACAAACATTAAATGTATTCTTGGAGTTATGATAAATGCAATAAGAATAAACACATTCTGAAGATTAGTTCTTGTTATAAAGCAATTAATGCTTTAACTCTCAATTTTGTATTTGTTTCACTTTTGTTTGAATTGCTTTTCAAATAAAAGGATGCTGACACCAAATGTTATCAATGTTATTAAAAATAATGCACAGCAACAAATAAGAACCTATTGGGAATTCTGAAGATACGCTAATTTTAAAGATTTTGTCATTGAATTTTATGTGGCATAAATGTGAAGAAAGTTATCTTAACTACCTAAAGCTAAAATGACGAATAAACAAATTGGCTGTCTTATTAAGAAAACTGAACACAGATATCATAAACTGAGAAAAGACCGAAAAAGAAATGTATGGCAACATTTAACAGTTTATTAGAATTTCTAAAGATATGCTCCTTTTAAAAACTCTGCAATTTTTCTGTCAGTGATTTGTAAATCTGATGACCAGAAGATGTCATATCTTCAAATCAAAGCATGAGAACAAATGTGTACATGAGGACTTACAGTTATCTTAGTCCATTGTATTGAAGAGTGAATGATAAAAATTGAGTGTTTTTTATAATATACCATAAATATTATAAAAAATACTCATATAGTAGATTTATTAGTCATCATACACCCAGCTTAAAAATTTATAAACAAATTAGATTTCATTCACAAATGATACACTGGAAGACAGACATGAAATTGTCTGGAGGTCTTACTGTGGACACATAATTTTTTTTTTTTATTTGAGAAGTATTATTTCAGTTTGTTTTTATATTCTTTTATATACTTTTCATACCATCACTTAAGCAATGCAAAATTCAAGTTACATACAAATTTATGGAACATATTTCTTAATCAGTGGTCTAAAAATGGCAGTCCTCAAAACACTTTTATGTAGCCCATGAATATATTTCAATAATGTATTTATTGCAAATGTGGTTTTAAATAATTTCAAGATTTTTTATTATTTGAAGACCAAGTTTATCATTTTATTATCATTAAAAATGAACATGAATAATGAACCAGAAAATCTATATTTTTTTTGCTTGAAATGATGACTAATGGAGTCTTTTTAACTGTTCCGTCCATATTACATGTTGTTTCATTTTTTTTTACAGTCAGTTGATGACTCGCTTTTAAACGTTAACTCTCTAAACATGTGTTTAACGTGTTTAGAGCTCTAACAAAAACCAGTATCATCAGAATTAAAAATTTGATGTGGTTTGTAGTCTTGCGAAAGTCCAGCTAAATTCTTTTCTATCCACTTATCGGTTTCATTAGAATCTGCATCATGTTTCTTTCCACGTAATTTTCTGAAAATGATATTGTTTCTTTCTTTCTATATTACGAGACATCTAATGGAAGGGACAAACTCCTCTCCCAGCATTTTGGCAAATTCTGTTGCCTCATCACATAGAGTTTCTTGTGACATCGTGGTATTTATGTTCCTGGTATTTCAAAAAAACTTGAAGAGGGCAGTTTCTACAACAGCAGACTTTCCAATTTGCTTCTGCTCATGTGAGATATCTGCACTTACATCAGTTCATCCAAAATTGACTCCCTTTTTTTCAACAATATACACAATGCAGATTGTAAGATTCCAAGTTGTACAAAAGCTTCACATTGTCTGCATTTTCGCAAAGTAGCATACTGCTTCACAATTCTTATTTATCTTTTAAGCTTAAGTCCTTACGTTTGGACATTTTAAGGCATGAGCAAAGAAAGACACTTTTTTATACAAATTCTCCTTTACATCATTTTTTAAAATTTTTATTTATTTATCTATTATTATTTTTTTAATGATTTTTCCTTTCTCCCAACTTGTCTGAGACAGTTCTAATAAACCTCTTATGACCCACTGCTACCATGATTGGTGCACATAAGAAAATTCTAGCATTTGCAGCTCCACATGTAAAGTGATTTGACCTTGAATGATATCACTGACCTTAAAACACAGACTTCGATGTTTTGACAATTCCAGATATGAAAATTCTAGCACTTGCACCTTCCTGTGTGAAAGTGAATCAAATTTGAACAAAATCACTAAACTTAAAACACAAACTTGGAGTTCTGACTTTACAATTTTAAAAGCGATTTGAAATTTATACACGGTAGCGCTAATTTTATAATTCTATTATGTTCATTAGAATTCGTTCCTTGGGTTTTGATTTTCATATGTGGTTGATGTTATGAAGCAGTGATTTTATTATGCAGTACCCACTATACCAAACTTTAGATTTCAGATAAAAAATTAATATAATTTTTTTCCTATGGATATTAGTATGATTATTTACGTGTGTTTTGATAGAAATTTATTAAGAGAAATTTAAAACTTATGTAAAATATTTTAATTTTCAATTTGTTACAAAAAATTCCTGCCTTGCCAGTTGTTTTCAGATTGGGCATTCGGCACACATTTGAATTAAGATCACTGACTCATATAACTCAAGATTACTATACTTGAAATACGACCTTCAAGCTTGCAGTGGCACAATTAGGTAATGAAAGAAAAGGCTTTTAAATTTTTTTTTCTTTTTCTGTTCTACAAAACAAAATAATCTTTAATGACAAAGGAGGGAAACTTTGAAAGTCAATTTCAATTGGATATAGAAAGTAATCGTAATGGAGGTAAATCTGAAAAATGGTGGATATACAGTACAAAGTCCGAGATCCAGACGTCCAATATCTGGAATGAACTAAAATCCAGACCTCAAAGCCACCACCAACCAATTTTTTTTAGTTATTTTTTAGAGAGTATGCTTTATGCATGCATATTTGATTTTTTCCAACCTTCCTTACAGAACATGCAGAAAGTCCCGATTCTTAATCTCACTTGGACACTAAATAAAATACCTCATTATTGAAGAAATAATCATTTTAGCATAAATTTGTGTCATCAATAATTTGATTCCATAGCTGTGTATCTGCTTGGCATACATCTCAAACCAAAACATTGTTGAATTTCCACCAACTAATATTTTATATCCTTGATGCCAACACATGACAACTTGAGCGATGACTCATGCAGCCATGCCTAAACAATTTTTTTATATAAGTAATTGAATAACAAAGAGTATTATCTGCTTACAGGTTTAACTTAAATGCGCTAAGAGATGCTGAGGAAGTAAGATTTAACAAAAATTTCTTTTCATATGTTAAAAATAGATTTTGTTAAAGATACTCATAGGCCAAAAGATTACATTTAGTACTATTTGAATTAAGAATAACTGATTTGTTATTCACATAAAACCAGAGCTTGCATGACGGCACCGGCGGCAGAATTTAGGGAAGAAGAGGAATTAACAGAAGTTTTTCATTGCAATGACAATTCTCCAGTCATCAATCAATTAAAGGAAATCTGTAAGTTCTAGATCCAGAAAATAGTGCTACAGATTGTGAAGAAAGTGACCGAGAGGTTACTGAAAAAGAAAAAATTTCGATCGACAAGTTAGTTGAAATCCTCGACACAGCAATTACAGGACTTGAACAATGGAACTTAGTAACTGAACAAGAAATTATACATCTACAGAATTAAAGAAAAAGTATTAGCACAAAAAACAAGCAACTTAAACAATTTAAATTGAAAGAAATGTTTAATAAAATAAACATATAAATATTAAGCTGTTCTTATTTGTAAATTTTGGTATTCTTTAGATCATAAACGCTTCATTATTTCATAAATCACAATTTCATATTTTTAATTTCATAATTTCTATATGCCATCTTAGTAGATTTAAAATGATCTAATATCCGGAAAAATCCCAAATCCGGAATCGCTGAAGTCCCGACGAGTCCGGATCTCGGACTTTCTACCGTAGTTGTTTTGAGTCCAGATATGACTACATCTGTACTGGCCCCCTGTACATTATGCAGTACAACATGTTTGGAACATGGTTTTTGACAGAATGAAGAAAACACGGATTTAAAAAATTTTTGCTCATTCAGGTGATTAAGATTTCTAAAAATGCAACGTATTTTAGACCTTTTTAATACATAAAATAATTAAAATATTTTTGAATAGCTACAGTAACTTACAATTATTGTACATATTATACAAAATCATTCCAAGAATTAAAAAAATTGTGCTTCATTTAAAAATTAATAACAGCAAAAATTCCTTTTTTAGGCATATATGGTGAAGTTTTAAAAATTCATCAGGCATCAATAAATTTGTGTTTATGCATTATTTAAATTTTAAAAATTAAAAAAATAGGCTTTATGATCATCATCATATATATATATTAATTTATATATGACAATTAAAAAACTATTTTTAATTAGTCATATTTTTTTACATAAGAAGGGAAATAAAGTAATAAAAACCTTTTTCATTAACTGTTTTTACAAAACTAAAAGAAAGTTAATGAACACTATAAAAAATGCATATATATAATTTACCGTTTCAGACATATTATTAATACTTCAGGAAACTTCCAAACAGAAAGTGACTTGGTAGCTTGTTGATTACGTCGACATACTGGACAAAACCATGGACTATCTTCATCTAAACTTTCTCTAAATAATGAAAAAATATACATATGTTTACAGATCGATATAACAAAAGTAATTTCCGGCATTTGTTATGCACAGTACTAAACTGTAAAATCTACGATCTTAACCAAAAATAAATAAAAAATTTAACACATACAGATAAAGAAATAATTAAGAAATTTTCGAATACAATTAAAAAGAAATTCATTATTGAATCATAAATACAAATTTAATGGCTAATTTATTTGCTGTTTGACCTTCCACAGGAGTGTTTCTCAAACTTTTCTAAACATGGAACACTTTTTAAGCTCTAATATTTTTAAGAAACAGTAGAGCAAATCTGGATTTTCAGTTGTAATGAATGTTAACATGGACATATTAGATAAGTATACATACATTTATTCCAATTTTTAAATCAAACCTATGGAAAATATTTTTTTTTTTCAGTTTTTAATTTTATGGAAAATGCACATTAAGACAATCAAAAGAAACAAATAAATAAAATAAATTGAAAAAAACTGAGTCTTTTGAAGTTGAAGGCATGACACATTGACCAGTCCAATAT
The DNA here is from genome assembly GCA_000611955.2 of Stegodyphus mimosarum. Classification (NCBI taxonomy): domain Eukaryota; kingdom Metazoa; phylum Arthropoda; class Arachnida; order Araneae; family Eresidae; genus Stegodyphus; species Stegodyphus mimosarum. The sequence continues at coordinate 652,543 of KK119487.1, forward strand.
CTGAAATGATCTAAAGCTGGTCCTCTGGAATAAAGCTCTTTTTTTTTTTTTTTGTGAAAGTAGCATCTTACTTCACGCATGTCCAATACATATTTTTTCATTATTAGGTATGTGATAGGTGTCTAATCTCAATTCTAATTTGGCATGAAATAAAGCACCTCCATGTTGACGAAACATAATCATTAATTACCTTAAATCTATTCCATCAGCAGTTTGTTGCTTCTATAGCCGCCTTTTAGCTTCACACTAATGTCAAACCCAAACATTTACCAAAGTTCATGGCTGAATTTATACCTACTGAATAATTTATATCTGTATGCCAACTGGGCAGTCATTTATTATTATTTTTTTGCTTTCATCACCACATGACCAACAACGAATGACAGCTTGAGAAATGACATTTTAACCTGTAAAACACAATGGTAACCTTTTACATTCATATTTGGCGACAATTACAGATTTCAGCCAACTTAACTTGCAGGGAAGTGCTGAGCACGTTAATGAGAAATTTATTAGAAATTTCTTTCTCTCTCTCTATATATAAAAGATTTTGTAAATATCCATAGGCCAACATATTACATTTAATGCTATTTGAATTATGAACAACTGATTTGGTGTTTAAATAAGCCTAAAGTATATGTGGAAATAGAGATAATTATAATAAATAATATTATTCAGGTTTAGCATGATACAGAAGACAAAATTGAATGAATTTAGCTGCCAATCTCAAGCTACATCACCAGTAGCATATACTAGCTAAGCATTACACTATGCTAAAACAAGCCTCTGTAGCCTTGAATCTGTAGTATTATAAATGCAGAAATATCACTATAGATATTGAAAAAAGTGACAAAGAGATTGGTGAGAACGAAAAAGTTTCAAATGATAATTTAGTGGGAATTCTCGGATCTGCAATTACAGGCTTTGAACAAGAAATTATGTGAAATAATTTAACTTAAATTGAAAGAAATGTTTAATAAAGCAAACAAATAAATAATGCAATTAATTATTATAAATTATAATAATGAAAATACAATATTAAAAATTATAAATTTTGATTTCTTTACGATCATAAATGCTTCTCTATTTCATAAACAATTATTTCATATTCTAATTTTATAATTTCTATAATCTTACTAGATTTAAAATGACGGCCTAAAATCCGGTATCAGTGAAGTCATGATGAGTCTTTATACTGTATTCAAACTTAAAATATTAATCAAAACAATGGGGGATCTGGTATTAGCCTACATGATTATGCATGTTACACAATATGTTATGAAACTCTTTTCTTGCAGCCAGCTGCTTCAAGAAATGTTGATGTAATTGGCATAATATCATTGAAGATACATATATACATGGTAAACTCACAGTAGCAATTAAATTCAATCTGGATACCTACCTGGACAAATTCTATAACAGAGAAAATTAAGTAAATTGATTGCCATTTTAACAGAAATCCATTCCATAAAATCCATTCTGACAGTTACTGTCAGAATGGATTTTATGAGTTCAGAAAATACCAACTGCATTTCAGTACATTTGTAGCTATAATGAAATTTACCAATGAACTTGAAAATGAAATGTAGAGAACTGCAGTTAAGTAAAAAAAAAAGATAAATTTTTGTAAATTGTACCAATCTGAAGAAATATTTCCAATGCATGAATGCATAACTACATTCATGACACTTTTTTTTTAAGAAATATGAAAATATACAAGCAGGTTTTTTCATATGCAGCACACAGGAAGTGAAAAACATTTCATACAAACATTTTGAATATATTCCCGACAATCGCTCATAGTATCTATCACCTCTTCCTTTCAAAGGAACAGTTATCTTACTTATTATCAGCTTGAATATCAAAAGTCTATATTTAACATTATGTAAGATTGGGAGGGGAAGTGGAGCATTTTAGACATAAAAGCCAACAAAAAGACATATTTTCATATAGCTTATATATGAAAGTAAAACATCTTACGTGATATGACATACCTTCAACTGTAAAAAATGATACAGATGCCACCAATCTTGTCTCAGTCATTCTGGCAGAAGTATGAAAGAACGGAATGCTTTTTGTTTCGTCATAACAGCATAAAAAAACTTAGATCACTTGTCATACTTTTCCATGCTATACTGCAGTTGTTTACATGTTTTCAAATAAAGTTGTATATAGTGGCCATTAACACACATTCATCTAAGCCAGGATACTGTAATTTTGTAAATATTCTACTGTATGCTTTCCCTTTAGGGCAGGTCCAAAATTTTAACTAAATTTTTAAATGTGAGGGAAAACAGATAAAGAGCGATCAATTTATAGCCTTCTTCACAAAAACTAAAATGCCTCATACAAAATAAATCAGGTTTGCATAAAAAGCCAAGATCTTATGATTGTATTGTGATGTCATGCTTATCCAATAATGGTATTAAATCACATTATTAGGTGACAGATTTTGTTTGTTCCAAGTCATATCTCTACACATGCTTTAAAGTGTCATTTTTTTTTTTTTTTTTTTTT
>KK119487.1:655071-739127 GCA_000611955.2 Stegodyphus mimosarum
TTACAAAAAAAAAAAAGTACCAATTACTTGAGCTTTCAAGCTTTTATTGTATTAGATTTAAATCAGCAGTGCTAAATACCAGCAAAAAATCTGCCATGATAACATTCTGTCATAAATCAATGTTACATGAAAATTTTTGCATTTATTTAAAAAATATATCTGAAAATCAGTCATGCATTTTTTTCACCAGATTGCCTGTTCACAACATCCAAAACAAATATTTGTTGTTTGTTAAATGTACTAGAGGAAAAAAAATAAAGACTACTTGCTGTGCATTAAATGTACTAAAGGAAAAAAAATAAAGACAATTTTGAAATATGAAAAAAGACCTAAAGTGCAGTTATGTGGTAAAACGGAGAATTTTCCAGATCAGGATTTACAATAACAATTTTGAAAGAATTTTGCACACACTACAAAATAAAACTTACCTTTCACTAAAATACTCTAAACAATCATAAATATCTAGTTCAGCTTTATGGCGAGCTTGCTGCATTGATTTATGTTCTGCCACAAATGAAGCTGATGCTAAGACTTCAGGAGGAAGGTCTATATATCTAACAGCTATGCTATCACCAGGATGCAGCCTGATTTCCCCCACACGAGCTATTTCACAGCCAGAACAATGCTCATTGTAAAGACAGCGAGAACAGTTTTTACCCTGAAAATTATAAAAACAGCTCAAGAAGCTAACAATTGTTTTCCTAAAATAAATTTAAATAAATAAAATAGAATTTTTATGTCCACACTTTTTTTTACATATATACGGATCTTGAACAGAAAGACTATTAATATTTCTTTAAGCGACACCAGAAGAAATTTTTATTTAATATAACCTGCTTTTAAAATTTGGAAGAACAACACTTTTTTATTAATTTCATAAATAAGCACATCACACAAAATAAAATTTGTCACATTACCTTTCATCCAAGGGTGATTTCATGGGCATCCTATAGTGACTTTTTTTTTTTTTCAAAATTTTATTTTGATGTTTCAGGAGTTTTTGATGGGGTTTTTACACATACATTGATAATCTTCACTTAAAAATAGAATTAATTCTGAATTTCATCCTTTTGCATCATTGGATTAAAAGGAAAATTATCTTTTAAATGAAGTTTATTCCTAATCTAACATAATTTATTAATTTTCTCAAAAGGTTTTGATATTTTTAATCATAATGTACCCAATATTTTAAAATATTGATAAGAGATCTATCATTTATAGAAACTTGAAATTTTAAACATTGCCTTCTTTTAGAACAATAATAATAGTAATTATAAATTAGACTACTTATATAGAGAACTTCATTTGGGTATAAAAGTTTTCTATTTTTATTACTTTGTCACTATTTTAAATACTTTATGCATCTTCCAGAAAACATTTTCTTTTCCCTAGTACAGTGATCGCTCCTAGTGCTATTGTTGTAAATTTTCCGAGAGAATTCTTCAAAATGCTTTTTATAGCAATTTTTTATTTCTTTGCTCAGGCAATTATATTTCCATAATTGTTTTTGTATTCTTGTCAAATTTCAAATTCAATGAAACTGCTTTACGTTTTCTACACATTTTAGCTGTAAATAAACTTTAAAGCAAAGCCAAAATAACAAATATTTGAGTTAAAACATTTTAAAAAATGACAAAGAAATAAAGAAATTCCCAAACTTTTCTGGTTGGCAGAAGGCAGCATTTATTCTACTCCTCACAAGTGACCCAATCCTTATATAGGGTACAAACAATCTAAATCATATTATTTTGACAATTTTTAAGACAATTTTTATAATTTTCATAGTAAAGAGTATATGCTTTTTTACATAATCTGTAATAGTATGAGGGGAAACTAGCTACTTAAAATAAGCTTTAAAAGGATTTACGTTTCATGTATTTTTACTGAAAACTAGGATATAAATAACACTGTCAAACTCTTAAAGCTTAATTTATATTGTTAAATTTTAATTTGAAACTTTGCACTATGAAATCTGTATATCATGCATATGATTTCCTAATTTATGAACAAAAGGAATCAATCCAAATGTACTCTATTTTCAATAAGCAAAAACTAAACAGCTCAAAAATTCAACATTGAATTAATTCAATTTTTGAAACACATACTTCAATATTAACTCTGACTTGAACTTGAATTTTTAGTTCAGACAACTATTTCGTCGAAAATTCAACTTACTGAAGTTCAAGTAACTGAAGCTTTAGTGTATATTCAAGCATAGCAATTATGCAATCAGAGTGTTTTTTAAAAACAGAAACATTAGATAGTTTATATTCATGCAACTTCCTGACTTAATACAAATACGACAAGTAATTAAACAGAAGGATGTAGGCAACAGTTTTTGGCACGGTTCTTAGATTAGCATTCCTTTTACCTCTTCCATTTTAGAAAAGAAACTTTCCTTTGAAAGGAGATATAGGGAAGCAAAAATAATCCCAAGGAGATAAATCCGGAGAACACATAGGATGAGTAAGTCCACATACTTATTTTCAAGAGAGAGTGGTTCTGGGAAGTGGTTTTTGAAGGCCGAGAAGATGCATTATCATACAATAGAATGGTTTCCAAGTGAATAATGAAAAATTAAAAGTCACCTGCTTAATTCTCAGCTATTTGAATCAGAACTCAACCAAACATTTAAAACTGCAGCACTGTTTTGACACCTCAGCTTGTAAGATAAACCTACTGTCACTGAATCTAAACACCTGTTTAATCTTCCCAGGTGAAATAAGACAGGGTGATGATCATCCTGTCCTTAGCTTAGATTTCAAGAACACCAAATGAATACAGTAATAGTATAGGTAGCTGAATGTTCATTTGCACTATGGCTTGGTAGATTAAAAGCTTATGTGTTAATAAAACTTAAAACTGCTTTTTGTGCCTGAGAATTTAACAGTATTTTAAATATTCAAAAAACAAAATAGTAAATTAGAGACTTATAACCTGACTTCTAATTTAATCCTTTGACTACTAACAGGACATACATGTTCCACTAAAAATTTAAAAATTACTGCTGGGTTAAAAAGTAATTAGAATCTCTTGAATGTTGGGGATCATCTTCCAAAAGTAGGAAAATAAAGGAGCTGCTGTGCTTGTTGTACACAATTGAACACAGAGAACAGAACAAATATGAGCTGCCCAATGTGTAACATTGGACTCTGCAAAGAATACCCTGTACCATATGAGGTAAATTCTATTTCATGCAATAAAGTTTTCCAGAATAATAGGTTTGTTTATAGTAAGTCAATCACTATGTGTGGGACATATGTATCCCAGCCTTTGGCTTGAATACCGTTTGTCAAAAAAATTCCAAATGCTAAATTTACCTTCACTTGGATAGAAAACGGGGAGAATTTTTTTTTTTTTTAAACTCAGAGTAAAATAAAAGGGCAGTTCTACCACTGGCTGAGAAATTAAGGACGTATGAATACTGGTAACTCATCCAAAGATTTAAAATGTCGAACCCAGTGGAACAAGATGGCTGCATGCTTAGTTTTCATGATTTTTTCCATGCGCAAAGTGAAAACAAGCTACTTTTCATTACATAAGCCTTCCAAAATGGAATTCCTTCCCTTACACTGAGAGTCTCTTTCCATATTTAAATAATTAATGAACTTAAATTATGAAAATTTTTAAACAAACATTTCTAAATTAAGAAAACTAGAAACTTATCACAAGCAGTGTAGTTATCCAATCAGGAGAAATATAATAGATGAAACACTAATGGTTAAATAACCAGTACTCTTTCTTAGAAATTAGATTATCGCTTGTTAGTTAAACTCATTAAATCATTTGTATTTTTTGACAGCATTGATGGAAAGAGTAGAAGTGCAGGTGTTAAAACTTTGATTGACATAAAATTAGCAATATGTCCACTGAGAATGACTACTTTTTAAATTTTTGAAATTATTTTACAGGAAAATTTTTGGTAAATTCTAATATAACATAATAACAACATTAAAATAAACGTAACAATAAACACCATTTATTATATTACTAATGACTGCAATTCAGATCTTAACAAATCATAATTTAACTTTTAAAAATGTGTTTAATTTAAATGACATAATTTGAGCCATAAAATTGAAATATGAGGAAAAAAATAAGTATGTCATTTCAGAAATAGTCTGTTTTCTGTGAAAATATGTATGTTAGAACAACATTATAAATAAATATAACATATATTCTATATCCTATACATGAAAAATGCAAATTGAATTTCGTGAATCGGCCCATAGAACAGGAGTTATGGAACTGTTGCTTTTTTTTTTTTTTTAAGGGAGTGTGCAACAAATACCGCATTACTAATACTTTCAATACAGTGCTCATAGCAAAGATTTAAAAAATAATAACAGAAATAATGGATTACATATTTGTTGTATATGAGAAACTCATGGAAACTTAAGTAAATTTCAATAAATATGAAATTATGCAAAATTATGTAAAAATATTACAATATTAAAAAAGGCCACATAACATGAAAAAGGAAATTCAACCGCTAGAAATCGAATTCTCTCTCTTTGACTAACAAGTAAGATTCCGAACAAGAAAAATATTTTACAAAATGGCATATATTATAATTAAAAAAACTAATAATTCATAAGAAAATTATTATAATCTAAAAGGTAGTTTACAATTTTATTTGGTTGAAATGCTTTGGTGAAACTGAACTGTTGATAAATACATAGGGGAATTCAGCTAAGGACATTTAAGACATTTAAGCAGACTGCATTAACTTATGAGTATCGATTAATTTTATTGGTTAATAAACTGAATTAATAATCACATCACTGTCCTGGATTGTTTAGCTGAAAAATTTTCAGTTGTGAGAAATTTAACAGTTATAAGCAAAATTTATTTGGCTTTAAATTAGTACACTCGAATTGTAACAAAAGACTATACTATGGTTGAAATCAACTGATCAAAAAAGCACTGAAAATACTAATTATTAAGCTTCATAAACTACAGTGAAACTAACAGAAACACTACAGTTCTTATTAAATACTATAATATTTAACCTAATAATAAATACATAATTAACAAAGGTGATTTATATACCTAAGTTTTTAAAAATTCATAGTATAATAATTACTACAAATACAGAAAAAAAAAATATCACGTGTACATCACACGACTTCCTTGTGCATTTCATTTAAACTTACTGGAGTGAAATAAATCTACTTTGTCGATAGTGTATAAACCACAATAGAATAAATGCACTCTTTAAAATCCGCTATATTTGTTTACCATAGCGACACTCTGGTGCTAGGTTCACTTAACAGCGTTACATCTCAGTCATTTTATAACTCAGAATGCACAAAAATCGTATCATCTGAAGAATTATCTAATCATTGCCCACATGTTGTATTCAAATACTATAATACATCTGAAATGATGTATAAAAGAAATTGAAAAAAAAAAGATAGAAAGAAAGAAACAGTTTTTCACACACGATTCAGTATTTCTCATTCAATTAATTTAGTTACCACTTCGAGACAAGGCAAAAAGACATAAAAATTTGAAATATCTTACTTATCAACACTTATAAATCTTAAACTTCCTCAAATAAATTCCAGAATGGATTAAGCATGATTTAATTTAAAATAATAAAAGAAGGTGTTATCTTTGTTGTTGTGAAGCTTAGTTTCTCTAGACTGGCAAGAAATCCACTATTCTGCTAAGTTTCAAATGTAAACAAATATGACAGCTACGGTTACAGTAATTAGGCTTAGCCATACTTAAACAACTTTTAAATTGTAAATAATTCTACAAATACTGCATGCAGATTTACTAAAGGCATAAAAACCTTAAGCGGAAGATAACAACATAATTCAATCATGTTTAAAGAAAAAAATGCACAATTTACCAACATATAAAAATAAAAAAAACCTAATTTAGTGAGATGAGTAACAAAGCAGGTATACATATATATGGGGGGGGCAGAACCAAAAAGGCAGGTGCACATCTACATGTATAGCAGTCCTATGTACAAAATTTCAATGGTCTGAGACTACTCGTCTTTGAGTTATGCGAGATACATACATACAGGCACTATGAAAATAATCTCTTCTGAATCCATTTTAAATCAGTTTTACAATTCGTTTGGGGAAATAAGGAGTCCTTTATTTTGTCTTTATGTACAGATGTCATGCAAAAACATCGTTAAATTGCATTCAACAGCGGTCAAAATGAATATTTTCGTTGAAATATGATACCCGAAATTTTTCGCGATTACAATACTTCCTTTACTTCGTACAAGAAAGTAAAAAACAAATCTCTCTCCAAATTCTGTATGTACCCCACAGGTGTGTGATATGTACACCCTTTGTGAAACAGCAGTATTTAATCTTAGCCGAGAGAGCCTATGTCTTGTTAGTTTTGCACTGCACAGGCAGAAAATGTACCTGAAATTTATCAAACCCAAATTAATTTGCCAGCTAGTGTTTCTGTTATTTTGTAAGATATCTTAGTAAGAAAGCATTAGTGGTTAAAATGCAGTAAGCTTTGTGTTCACTAGTGACTGCATGCTTGTGTTATGCAGCCATGTAGGGCCACAATGGAGCTCAATCTATAACTGAACCAATTACAAATGTAAACTTAAGTTATTTTATGTACATCATGCATTTTTCCTTTTTCCTTACTCTTCCCCCCTCTTTTTTTCAAACTTGTTACAGTTACTGTACTATAATCTAACAAATTCCCAGGCAGAATTACAAATAACATATATATGATTATTATATATAATAAACCTTATACTTTCATGTACATTTATAGTGTATTAAAAGAAAATAATTTTAAGTTCTCATAAAATTTGAAATGCATTTGAACCCAAAATATATTGGGGGAAGATATAATACTTATGGTGAGATTAGGGAATAAATTACTGATAATACACACATTGCCATAAAAATTTGCACACCAAGAAATAATTGTGGGATCGTAACAAAACTTGGCATGAAGGTACATGTCAGGCAGATATGCAAATGATTAGAAATGCAGCGTAATTGTGCACTGCGTAACGCAAGAGGGCATTGAACTTCGCCCTTCTTGGAGTATAAAACAAGTAAGCAGAGCCTGTTAGAGTGAACTTAATCTTTTGCTAAGGAAACACAGAGGTAGACATGCTATTACACCTCCATTGACGCCAATATCAGCAGCTGTCAGAATTTGAGAGGAGAAAAACCATCGGGATGATGGAAGCTGTATGGTCAGCTCGGTGAGTAGCTCATCAGGTAGGCCATTCTGATTTTGCTGTGAGGAGGTATTGGAACCAGTGGACAGAAGAGACGTCATTTACACAGCAACCAGGCTCAGGATGTCTTCGACGGACCAGTCGTCGAGAAGACCATCACATCATACAACACGCACGTGTAGAGCCAACTGCCTCATTGGCTGCTATCCAGACACAGGCAGCAGCTTCAAAGACTTCCCAAAACATCGCAAGGTGCCTGGTTGAAGGACATCTGGTATTGCGGTGCCCATTAAGTATGCTGCCAATGACATCCATCCACCGACGCCTCCGTTTGGATTGATGTCGCACACAATACGATTTGACTTTGGAACCAGGTCGTCTTTAGTGACGAATCTAGATTCAATTTGGCCAGTCATGACAATCATGTTCGTGTGTGGAGGCCCCATGGTGAAAGCCTCAATCCTGCCTTCACTTTACAGCGACACAACATTCCCACAGTTGGTGTGATGGTATGGGGTGACATTGCTTACGATACACAGTCACCCCTAATATTGATCCATGGCACAATGGCAGGCCAGCAGTACGCCCATGATAATCTTCAGCCACATGTGTTGCCATTTATGGCAGGGCTCCCAGGAGCCTGTTTTCAACAAGACCATGCTCGGCCACACACAGCACTGATCTCACAAGACTGCCTCCACTACATTAACACCCTTACCTGGCCTGCTCGATCCCCAGATTTGTCAAAAATCGAGCATATCTGGGATCATTTGGGATGGCAAGTGTGACAGCCTACGAGACTGGCCAAACTGGTGTGTTTAAAGCAACTGTGGAACGAGATAGCTCAGGACACCATGCAGAGCTTGTATGCCTCAATGCCTGTTTGTATAGCATCGTGCATTCGCGCTAGAGGTGGTCCAACAGAGTATTAAAACTTCTGTTCATGTGTACTTTTTTCTGCAATAAATGATCCTTTTTTCTTTGATTTTCTAATCACTTAGTTATATCATAGTACTTACATATGTAAAATTTCGTTTCATTCTGACAACTCTTTCTTGGAGTGCAAATTTTTATGGCAATGAGTATATAATATATTAAAATAGTAATGAATATATTAAAAGTTCAACAGTAGAATACAATCTTTTTCACCAGCTAAGGAAATAAATATTTTAGGAAATTTTTTATACATATCTTTAAAACTCATTAAATTATTAAAATTTTATAAAAATAAATATATTTGATATCATTGGATTGGACCTCTTACATGGAGAATCTTAATAAGCAGAAATCCCATCCCATCTGAGAGAAACTGATGTACGCCTTTGAAAAATTTTATTTTTAAACTTTAAAATTCATTTTCGTGGTTTTCCCCATGTGTAACGTGTATACGAGCCAGTTTCCCTTAGAAAGTCCTCCACGAAGGCATCCCTCCCTTTAGGCAGATAGCCCTCATGTGCTTTGCCATAATTGAATAACCTAACCTAACCTAACCTTTAAAATTCAGAGTTCTTAGAAAGAAAAGTTACATATGTGGGGACTTCTCCCCAAGATTTTATTGCATGTTCATTTACATCTCGAACATTGAAAAAATTAAACCTGAGCAAATAATAATAAAAAATTAGCGAATAATTTAGATGATTAGTAAAAGGTCATATGAATTTTTGGCATTAAAAACCTGTTTGAACATTTTCAGTTCATTAAATTTATTTATTTTTACCGCTCATTAAAATGAATATACAGAAAAAAAAAAAAAACTAACATTCTAGTAAATAAAAATAACAGGAAGAATAAACATTTATATGCTTGGAATAAAACATATAAGCATTTTCATAAAATAATTTGATAAATTATGATTCTATAAGAAAAAATTACATAAAATATGAAAGAAACAGTATTAAAATATGCTGCTTAAGAAAAGCATAAGATAAAAATTTTAGGGGGGGGGGAACAAGCACATGCATCTACAAAGTATACATTGTTAACACAATCAACAAGCAAAGAAATCAGTTACAGTTCAAATCTTAAATCAGTATTACATTACAAAACATACATTTCATCATAAATGCAAATTTTAGATAATGCGTAGAAGATACACTACATGGGTTTTATTAAAACTTCAAGTCTGCAACCTAATTAACATTTCTGTTTTTGGTATTTACTAATTTTATCTGTGACCAAGCACGAAGAAAGAGGGGGGAAAGCTTCCATTTAAGAGCCATACTGTGGGGAAGGGGAAACAGCTGTTTTTAAATAATGCAAATGGTACTCTCTGATTAACAATTCAACCCTGAGAAGAATCACTGGACAATATCCTATGCTGCTGAAGTGCATTTATTTGGCAACAAATGAACGACTGCACACACATCATGCCAGCCAGAGTTTGGCTTTTTAATTATTTGATATATTTTTTAGCAGTAATAGCTTTTTCTAAGCTTGTGCAATTCTGGGGTTTTTTTTTTTTTTTTTTTTTAGTTTGAAATATACATGGGAGAAGAGTGGAGGAGGGGGGAGATAAGTGCTTTATTGTACATGTTTCTTACACTTTTAATTTAGTTAATTTATTGGCTTTTTATGTAACTTTCACTGCTTCATTATGGATATTTCTAATGTTTTTAATTTCATTAATTTGTTGCTGTTTCACGAAAGTTTCAGTTCATTATCATTTTTTTTTTTTTAATGGCTACTGTTTTCATGTCTAAGGCTTTCAAAAAATTAGTCACCAATGATTGATGACTTGGAGGGTTGAGCAGATAACTTGAAAGTACCAAATAAAATAAAAACTTATTATTCCCCCCCCCCCCATTAAAGCTGAGATTTATTTTTTATGTGGCCATAAAGCTCAGATAACCACCAGTACATGAATCTTACTGCTATCAGGAATGTGATTTTTGAAGCAATCAATGAGCTGCTCATGCGAAGGTCCTTCTTTTCCTGGCAATTTTTCACACTATACAACTTCTGCAATGTATAACTTCGTTTCGAGCTAATTTTCACAGATCCAGGTGGAGGGTAAAATATCTCTTTCTTGGAAGAATACAACAGTTTTGTTTTCATCTGAAAATTGTACGTTGCCCTCATTTAAAATCCCAAGAAAAATAGATTTCTTATAAATGGGTGAAAAAAATGATTTTACAATTCTTATTACAAGGTTCTGGTGATAGTTTTGCTACATTCTTTGGTAATAAATGTCATCAGACTCAACAACTGCTGGTTGCTGGTAAAACCAACAAGTACTCTATTTTCTTTATATTTAATATTATTTTTTAATCAAATTATTAAATACATTTTTGATGAATTAATCTCTTTAGCATTTGCATATTAGGCTTTCATCATACTGTTGTGTGCATGCAGGTTTATAACAGATCAAATGCTGACAGGTTGATAAAATTTATTTTATCAAAAGAAACTCTTCAGAGTTCTGGAAATTTCCACAAAAATACTTCTGTAATCATTGCAGTATCACAGAGTACAATCAGTAGTGACACTTCAAACTACTAAGAACATTACACACAATGCTATGCAAAGCCCAGCTAAAGAGCAAAATTAAACCAGAGATAATACTTGGAACGCACACTGAGCTAACAACAACTGAGAGCATATGCTTACATAATTTTCATCTGGCCACTGGGATATTTCTAATAATTTTTGCTTCTCAAAATTACTGGAAGGCAATATGAGGGTCGAATTATGGTTAAAGCTAATATAGTATTCAAATGTATTTATTCAATCATAATACCTATTATGGTAATATAGGGATTGGACCAAAATGGCTCAAATGGTCGCCAATTTGGCAACTTTTGGTAATTTCTTGCCAAATTACCAAGATACCCATTTACTCAATATTAATTAGACTTGCTCCTGTATTCTTACTTTTCTGGAATAGCTAATCTCTCTAGATTTTTTTATGTTGCATTACACAGAAAAATACAATTTGACACATAATTTCACTAAATTTACCTAGCTATGTATAAAATTCATAACAAAAAGGTACACCATTATTAATAAGCTAAAATGCATATTCTAAACAAATAATATTTATGCTATTAGATTCCGCATTGGAAGAAGTTTGGGTAAAATTTAATTTTATTCTTATTGCCTTAATTTCCTTTTAAGACAAAGAGAGAGGAAGAAAAATTCCCCTATTAATTCATTTCAGTTCAGAATTAAGACGGGAAAAAAAACTCGTCCTTCTCAAATTGATCAAAAATACCAAAACGAATTTAGTGAATAGGGCATGGATATAAAGTACTATAAAACAGCAATTAATATTCCATGAAGGTGAAAGCACCTATTCAACAATGAAACTAAAAGATGACACATAAAATAAGACTAATAGAACACGATCTAACAAATACCCAAATCATACAGTGAGTTGTAATACAAGACCATTGATGTGTCCCTGTGGTACCTGTACCCACTCCTACAACAAAACACTTTTTAGCTTCTGAAAATTTTTTAAAGTAACTTTTCTAAGTTCATCCCAAACATGTTTAATTGGGTTCAAGTCTGGATATTCTGCTGAATATCTTCACCTAGGCAAATGTTGCCATCTACCAAAAGAAGCTAACAGCTAATTGGACTCTTAAATTTCATAGAGAGGGATTTACATGTCCTATCTTTAAGGGGTCTCAGTCATATACATATAGTGGTGTGTGGGTACCCTATATGATACCTGCCCAGACTACGACAGCTCCCATACAACAGTGATCTTTTTATAATTTTTTTTATACACTTTCTATAATCTTATTTATAATGAACTAGACAAAAGTCTTGTCCAAGTCTGATATAAAATTATTATTCTCTTAAAAATGTATCTTATATTATTAATATTCATAGATTATTTTAAACAAAATGCTCCTTATATTTCTGTAGCTATTTGACCTCTCAAGCTCTTTTATAAGTTTTACTTTTTTCTAATTATCTTTAACCTAATATCCCATATTAATTACTTTTTAATTTATTTATTGCATATACATATTAAACGCTTAAAAGCATACAAACCAATATTTTAAACAATCTATTATAACAGATTTAATAAGAGTAAAATGAAGAAAATAATTTTTACCTGCCCATCAACAAGCAAAAGCGAATAGGTTGATAAAAATGGAATAGCCTTATCTACATGCTCATACAGCTTACAAGCTGGCAATGACGAAGGCAGTTTCAGGAGACCAGGATGACCAATGAGACTTTTCTCTTTCAAAATATCTTCTTGAAACACATCATGGCGCATAACAATTGGTATAGCAATTGTACTAAAGAATAAAATAAAATATTACCAAAAATTTAGGTATAAGGTACATTTTTAATACAGAACTTGAACTCTTAAAAGTAAATATTATTTGACCTAAAAATAAAAAACATTTGGAAATATTGCTGTTCGAGGTATATATTTTTGATTTTCAATGAAGTTCTTGCACATTACAAGGCAAAATAGCAAATACAGAGAGTGGAAGGAGAGAAGAAAGAACAGGTAATATGCCATAAGGCTTATGCAAAAACAAAGGTTTGCAGTGTTAAACTGAAGGATATGCAATGACTATGCATGATATGTTAGTAAGAACTTTGAAAACATGGTAACCATTTTCAGCAATTTCTATAACAGGAAACATTTTATCCACTCTCTTTTAATTTTGCAATTCTAGAGACAAATACTATATCCTTAAATTAAAATAAATAAATAAATATATAAGTGTAAAATGAAGAGTGCTTCCAAGTTTTACCAGTGATTAATCGCCATGTCTGGCAACATTTATTGGCAAATGATACAGCAAACCTCAAAAAATAACCCAAACTAAGAAATAAGAACTATTTCTTTTCATTTAATGATTAAAATGATGACAATTTTCAATTTCCCATCACGTGAAAATGAAGCAACCACATTTTTTCAAAAAAGGGAGAAAAACAATTTTAACCTCAACCCAAATTTGTGAAAACAGGTATGAAATAAAGTTTACACCACAGCAGAAGTCATATGGAGATGCAATATAAGAAACTGCCATAATAAAAAAAGGCCTTTGCATTCACTATTTCAAATATCTGAAACTGATTGACTATTTCAAAAATCATATTTCTGACAGCAGCAAGCTGCTATTGATAACTTATGGCCACCTGAAAAATAATATACATACATACATATTTTATAGTAGTAATTTGCATTTTTGGTAAGTTCTTTTTACATTTTTATTAAAATTCCATTACTTATATGTAATGGTTAAAATTAACAAGCACCAATTAAATTTCGGGAATCTTTCAAATGCACTGTATAATACAATAGACTAGTTTATAATAATTGAGAAAAAAAGTTAAAATCAAACTGGACCAAATATATCAAATTTGGGCAATCGGATAAACTAGTAACAGCTATTATAACAACTTATCAAATCTTGGTAGAAGAACACTACAGTAATTGCAGTGAATCATTTTTCAAACAATTATTTCTTTCTTCATTACTTTTGAATATATTCTAACATTGCGATTTTTAAAAATGTGGAAAAAGGTTTTAAATTCCTTATGAAACTGTCAAAATGGCATAATTTTTATGCTTGGAACTGAGTAAATTTTCAAATGAGTTCTAATCTAGAAAAAAAAAATCGTGCTTTATATGTTACATACCCCTTTGCTTTCATAATACGTTCAATATTAAATGAATATCTAAAATATCAAAATCAGTATCCAAAGTTGGAATGATCCTTTAAATTATAATACAATGTTATTAATTCAGAAAGCATTCGTAAATTTTTCAACAAAATAATTATGCAACTAAGTTGGCATTAAAAATTAGTATATTCTATGAAAACAAGACAGCTGGACTATTACAATCAATTATGCAGCTCACCTGTTTTTATGAATGATAGATTTCTTTTTTATTCATTTATAAAACTAGCCCCTTGCACCAGCAGCCACCCAAAACAGCTATTACGGTATAACGATTTTAATGAACCCAACTAACATAAATTCACAGGCCCAACTAGTAATCCATAATAACTGACATGAATCTTGTATTTACAGTTATTAAATTTCTTCCATTCTGTTAAATGACAACACACTGCAGCGTGGAAGATAACAATATTTTAATTCAGCTACTAAAGAATAATATTTTAAATGATTCACATTTAATAACAACACATGTCTGTCAAGTGAATTTTTTTGATTAAATTCGAAATGAAACTATATTGCGTTTCGCCGAGTGGCACCATTTCTTTTATATCAGTGAGTTTTCCAATCAAATTTGAAACAAAAATATCTTATGTTTTGCAGAGAGGTAAAAAATTTATTTTAAACCACTGTGTATTTAATCAAAAGTTCATTAAATTTGCACAAAATACAAAACAAATTTGAAATTTAAAATTTGGGCTTGGAAGTGGATATGTTCAGGTGGAAGATTGTGTATAACTGAATTCTGGTAGCTTTAGATATTGCCATTTTTTTACACTGTGAGGAAAATTTATACCTTCAGGTTCTTCATTATCTATTAACAGAAATGAAAAGATAAAAAGGGAAAGATTTAACTTTCAGATAAGATGAATGCATCAAAATCTTAATTTATTTCTCGTTCAATTAATTAAAAATTGAATTTAAACAATTATTGCTGTATTCAAAAATTATTAACGCAAAAGCATACAATGAAAGCTTAATACTGAAGTTCTGCCACAATAATGTATTTTTGCATGTGTATAAGTTTGTAAGAGATTCAATGCACAAAGGTGTCCGATGACAGGATAATAAAATTTATTTTACCAAAAGAAATATTTCAGAGTTCTGAAATTTTCCACAAAAATACTGGCACAGCACTTCACAGCTTCACAGAGCACAATAAACTCATGCTGAACTAATAACTCACAACAGATGCTCTCTCTGGTCTTACACACTTTTCACCTGCTGCCGAGCTATTTCTAGTACATTATGCTTCTCAAAATTAATGGAAGGCATATAAGGGCTGAATTATGGTTAGAGCTACAGAGAAGATCAATTACAATAGTCATTACAACTACACAGAGACTGGACCCAAATACATTGCTCGACATTGAAAATGCAACACCAAGAAGGAGTGGTCAGAAATTTATGCAAATTTTAGAGTAGACACATGTCATTGAGTTATGCGAATGATGTGAAATGTGCAGCTCTCCGACGCACGTGAAGTAAGATATAAGGGAAGGAGCGTGTAGAATGCGCAATATTCGTGTCGCTATTTCTGTCAGACGAATTATCGAAGAAAGTTGGTTTTTGTCCCGGAGGATATGTGTAATAGGAGAGAATGCAAGGCCATCATCAATGAAGGCACTTCCAGCAGAGAGACGATTTTACGAGGGGAATGGTGATCAGACTGAGAAGGGTGGGTTGGTCCTTATGTCAAATCGCAGCTGATATCGACATGGATGCGAGCATGGTGCAATTGGCTATGGCGAACATGGTTGGAACAAGGAAATGTGAGAAGAAGGAGAGGTGCAAACACAGCCAGAGTGACATCAGCACGCGTGGATCGACGCATCCGCCGACAAGCTGTGGCTGTCCCACAAGTCACTTGTACCACGATTCTGCAGCATGTGCAAGATACCCTGGATGTTCCTATGTCGACCAGAACCATTTCCAGTCGATTGGTTGAACATGGCCTGCACTCACAGTGTCCGTTAAGAAGACTGCCATTGAACCCACAGCATAGACGCCAACGTTTAGAATGGTGCCGGACTGGAGCGATGTGGATGACAGAATGGCGAAACGGTGTGTTCTTAGATGAGACACACTTCTGCTTATCCAATGACAGTCACCACATATGTGTGTGTCGTCGACGTGGAGACAGATCTAATCTGGCACTAACTGTGGAACGTCCCACTGCACGACAGCATGGCATAATAGTTTGGGGTGCTATTGCCTACGATTCCAGGTCACCTCTAGTTCATATTCAGTGCACTATGACGGCCCAAAGATACTTGGATAATGTACTGCGGCCGGTGGCAATCCCCTACCTTCTGGGGCTGCCTAATGCTATTTTTCAACAGGATAACACCCGACCACACAGTGCTCGCATCTGCCAACATGCTCTGCAAGGTATACAAATGCTTCTCTGGCCGACGTACTCATTTGACCTGCCACCAATCGAACACGTGTGGGATGTGATAGGACGCCATTTGCAGACTCTGCCCCTGCCTCGTTCAGAAGACGAACTGTGGCAAATGGTTGAAAGGGAATGGAGAGCCATCCCTCAGACACCATCCGCACTCTTATTGACTCTATGCCTAGACGTGTTTCTTCATGCATCGCTGTCCGCGGTGGTCCTACATCCTACTGAGCCAACGCAGTTCTTGTTCTGTATTCTGACTATCATTTTGAAATAAAGATTACTTATTGCTGCTTGCTGTCTCTGTCTTCTTTTGCAAATTTCCTCACTTTCTGACCACTCATTCTTGGTGTTGCATTTTCAATGTCGAGCAGTGTATCACTAAATGGTTGTCAAGTTTGGTTACAAAAATTAGTTGCCAAAACCGCTGCAAGCTTGTCGAGATCTCAAAAAATTGGCGAGACAGCCATTTACTCAACTTTAAGTAGACTTGCCCTTGTAGTCTTACTTTTCCAGCATATCGTCGTCTCACTAGGTTTTCATGTTACATTATGCAGAAAAATACAAAAATTTCACATATAATTGCACAAAATCCATACATTGCTTCCCTTCGCAAGGACTGCACGTCCTGTGCAGTACAATCCCTGGACCGGAAGCCATACTTATAATCAATAAATGAGTGCACAAATTTACAATTAAAGAGGACAGTGGTCTTAGTATACTATTTACATTATATACACTATGGGGATTATATACTATGGCCACAGTAAGGGACTAGCCTGTTATTATGAATAACTTTAGGCTTAGAATCTGACGACTTATGGATACAAACTTCAACATTGTTCAGCCTGTTTAGGACTCTCTAAGGCAGTGATCATCAAACCATCGATTGCGAGCTACTAGTAGCTCCCGGGGTTATTTTCAGTAGTTTGCGGGGACATTTTCACTAGATTGCGCCTAAGCGCTCCGGTTGACCAACCTTGATTCATGTACTAAGATAACATTGACGATAGGAGGCACACAGGCAAACAAAACAACTGCTTGTTTCTCCTGTGAAACTGTCTGCAAGGCACTGGTGCCCTCTAAAAAGAATGAGGATGCCAATGCCAGCGAAAGGCAAGAAGGGCGGAGGGGGAAAAGATTACGGTTATTGAATTGTAATTTAAAATGGATCATGTGGTGAATAGCTGAAATATTAACCAAAAATCTTTAGAACAGTTTTGAAGTTACGTGAACAATACAGTTGTACTGGATTTATGCTGATTAAAAATGTTTATAAATCAAACAGTTTATTTGATTTTTGACATCGAATAATAAAAGAAAAGAAGCCACAATCATCGCCCACGACACTGCCATTGACAGCCTCATCTCATAGTTGATTGTATGCACCTGAGGTTGTGCACTTTATGTTTTTCGCATGTATATGAAACATTTGCTAATTAGGATTGTTTGATTTATGCATTGGTACTAAGCCTGTTCTAATGATGGTGTGTTTAGGCAAAAAACTTATCACTTTCATTCAGAATGTGAAACTAATTACTTCTTTACCCAGGTAAAGAATAAATGTGTTTACTGTGCTGTGCAAGTGTATCAGTTGGTAAGAATGAGAATGTCACTTCAAAAATTCACACGGAGATTGAAAAGGATTTCCTATTGAATTCTGCTCTAAAAAAAGAAAAGGAAAGGCAGCTAAAATTTAAACTTGATGCTCAACAATAAACTTTTTAAAATGATTAAACAAATATAAAGGAGCAACTAGGACGTCATTCTGAGTTTCAAATATTATTAGACAAAATAAGAAACCATCGAAGACAGTGAAATAATCAAAATTGCATTTTTAGAAGCTGCAAATGCATTATTTGTCAGTTTCAAAAACAAAACTGAGATAATGTCTGCTCCTAAATCTGCACAGCTTTCTGCAGTTACAGTAATGAGAAGGTTATCAGTTTTGATGTTACTCACAACTTAAAACTTACTTTGATCACTGTTGACAAATTGACAGGTATAGTTGATACAACTCAGTTAGCCATTTCTGCAA
Organism: Stegodyphus mimosarum; assembly: GCA_000611955.2. Taxonomy (NCBI): domain Eukaryota; kingdom Metazoa; phylum Arthropoda; class Arachnida; order Araneae; family Eresidae; genus Stegodyphus; species Stegodyphus mimosarum. Next base: position 673,354 of record KK119487.1, read on the forward strand.
GAATGGTTTTTGATAAGATGGAAATAAGAGAGGAGATGGTAAAGATTATAACATTAATAAGACTCACTACAGGACAAAACATATTTGTAGCTGTGAAAGATCTTATCAAATTTGAAAACATTCCTATAAATAAGTTAGTAGGCTCAGCAAGTGATAGAGCTCCTGCGATGGTAGGCAGAGAGAAGGGATTCGTAACCTTGTGTCAGAAAGCCGGTGCCTTACCATTGAGTAATATACCAGGAGTCACTGCGTACTAAGTTTTTAAGTATGATGTAATGAAAACAGCCATAAAAATATTAAGCAAAGTTACAGCACACAAATATTAAACAAAGTTAGAGAAACATTTGTTCAGAGCACTGACTGATGAACTAGATTGCCAGTATGGTGATCTAGCACTTCATGCAGAAGTTCATTAATTGAGTGCAGGCAGAGTTTTACAGCGTTTTTAAGTTTTCCATGACTTAGCAGACTTTTTTAAAGAACAAGGCAAAATCTTTCGTGAACTAGAAGATCCAGTTCGCACAGAATTCTGCTTTTCTCACAGACATCACCGAAAAGTTAATACTTAACTTACAGCTTCAAGCTAGGGATAAAAATATTGGCAGAACAATTTAAGATGTTGCTTCATTCTCCAAAAAGCTGCAACGGTGGTATAAAAATATCATCCAAGGTGAATGCAAACATATTGGATGTTTGAACCATCCCTTGAAAAGAAAATATCTTCAATGCCTCCTTAATACAGCAAACAATAGATTGAAATTATTTCAGATTTGAGATGTTTACAAATGCTTTCAAGATTTCAAAAGGATTTCAATTGTACAGTTTGTCATATCGCCTTTTATAGATTTCTCCACTTGTCATGCAGCAGTTTGATTTTCAAGAAGATAATGCTGCAGTGGAGTTGGAACTGACTGATTTTCAAAATGATTTACTTGTAAAATCGCTTTCTTCAAGCTCCAAAATATTTGGCCTCTTGTTTCTAAAGAAAAATACCCAATTTTGGTCCAGGTTTGTCTCAAAGTGAAGGCAATAGTCAGCTCTACATATCCGTGTGAAATTTATCACAAATAATACAGAAACAGACTTCCTGATGAACATTTTGACAACTCTATTTGAATGGCAGCCATTACCTATTCTTCCAACATTAAGAAACCTGTTGATAGCAAAAAAAAGTTCCATTGTTCTCATTAAAGTTAATAAATCTGATAAAAATATCTTATTACATTTGTTACTTATTTCATTACTACATTTCAATTTCTTTTTTATGCACAATTCCTGTTTCTTTTTGTTACATACAGTTCAATTAAAATTGATTTCATATTTACTAGAAACGTAAGTTTATAGGCAATAAACAAATGTAACATTTATTTATTTATTTTAAGTTGGTAGTTCTTTTGGTTGGTAGCTCAAAGTAGAATTTAAAAATGGTATGGTAGATCAGAAGCTTCATAAAGTTTGGTGACCACTAGTCTAAGGCCATCTCAAGGTGACTGCAGGAGAGAGTCCTCTCCGTTGAATTGGATTTCACAACTTGTCACTACTGCTGAATCTATGACCTGCAGCTCTCATGTCATATCGGGTATTCATCTTCTCCATCACCAAGTTGTCTTGCTCTCATGCAAAAATAAGCAGCACTTCAAACTATGCCTGGAGATATCAGATGTACACATCAGCCGATGAAGGCACATCCAGAGGGCGGCCAAACAAGAGATCACAAGGCAGACAAAGGTGACGACCGAAGAGCATCTGGCATGGTCTTGTAAACAGCATTGTGATAGGCCAGTAAAAACAAGAGATAATTTCTTGTCCCATTCCTGTTGTTTCTGGAAGCCACCAACGAGAGGTTACTAAGGATGGTTCGATTAAATCTCTCTACCATGCCATCTGACTGGGGATGTAAAGGTGTCAGTTGCGTTTTCTCAAAGCAAGTAGCTTGCAAAGTTCTTTAATTACCACCGAGGTGAAATGTCTTACTTGATTTGAATGTAATCTGAAAACGAACTCCAAACCTGTTAAATCCAATGTTGTATCATTACCTCTTCAACCGTAACAGCCTCTTCATCAGGAATAGAATACGCGTCAGGCAACTTGGTGAATTAATCAATGATAACGAGTATGTATGTGTCAGCAGTTCATGGCAGAGGTCCCAGGATGTCAAAGACGATATTTTCAAAAGGCACTCCCACATTGTAATATTGCAGCTTCCCCTCAGCTGCATTTCTTTGATCCTTTCCAACCCACACAGGCATTTCAAGACTGGTGCCACTTTTGCACTTTAGCTCTACATTACTCTAATAGAAGCATTCACAAACTCTATAGAATGTCTTTATTATTCTAAAGTGGTCTCCTGTTGGACTGCTACAAAATTCTTTCAGGATGTCGGGAACAGAAGATTTTGGAAGCATGAGCTTCCATCGGAATGCCTTTACATAATCCGATTTGAACTTGTAGTACAGAACGCCTTTCGAATATGCAGTGAATTCCAAAATGCCCAATACTGTTTGCTCTAGAACTATGGATCAAAATGTCCCTGCTAGGTAGGTTTTCTATCTGAAGATTCCATTAAGTCGATTATGGGTTTAATGTTGCTGTCTTTCAACTGTATCTACCTGACTATTTTGATTTTCGGGGTTCTTGAAATTTAAGAGTCAATTCAACGATGCATGATCTGTGCGGAGGAATTTTCTGCCCTAATAATGATAATGATGAAAATGTTCTATGGCTTTAACTATGGCAAGCAACCCTTTCATGATGACACAGTAATTCCTCTCTGATTTCGATAGGCACTTGCACCACTAGGCCATGACATGTTCTTGACCGTTTATTTCTTGCACTCTCATTTATCTAATTCCGTGTCGAGAATAAATGGTTTGTCGAGTTGAGAATATGTCAGGATTGGAGCAGATGTTAAAGCTTCTGTCAGTTCGTTAAATGCATCCTCACATTTCTTTGCCTCTAAGAACTTCTGTTTGTTCTCTCAGCTTATGAAGAGTTCTTGCAGTGGAAGGAAAGGTCCTTCACAAATCTCCTATAGTAGGTGCAAAGCCTTAAGAAACGTCTTAGCTCATGGACATTATGTCCAAGCTAAGTCATTTCCTGTCTGAATAATTTACATTTGGTGGGACTTACTTTTAGAATGGCTTCCTTCAATTTCTGCAGCACCTTCCTAATACTTCCTAAATATTCTTCAAAACTTTTCCAAATAATGATGATGTCATTCAAGTATATCAGACAGGCTTCGTAGGAAAGATCTTTCAACATGGTATCCATGAGGTGCTCGAATGTTGCTGGCACATTACATAATCCAAGCAGCACCACCTTGAATTGCCAAAGTCCTTGTCTGGTAGTAAATGCCGTCTTTTCTTGGTCATTAGAGTATATCTCTACCTGTCAATATTCATGCTCTAAATCAAGTGTCAAAAACCAGTTGCTTCCAGAAAGTGTGTACAGAACGTCGTCTATTCTAAGAAGAAGGCAGCTGTCTTTCTTCACAACCTCATTCAACCAGTGATAGTCAACACAAAATCTAATTTAACCACCTTTCTTTTTTACCAGGATGATGACAGAGACTGAAGGATGTGCTGATGACTCAATAATGTCCATTTCTTGTATATCCTTTTAACGTTTTCCTACCTCTTCCTGTCAAACAATCAGCAGACGTCTTGGAAACTGCTTGGTTGGTGCATGGTCCTCTGTATCAATTCTATGGTGTCAAACTGGTTCAACCTACATCAGAAGACGAGCGGACAAAGACCCTCTTGAAATTCTTGAATGACGCATTCAGCAGCACTCTTCTATTCATCTCTTAGTTGTGCACTCTGGAATAATTCTGATATTAGTGTCTCCAAAAACAGAGATAGATGGACTATTGGGTCATTTCATACAGATCAATGGAGTACATGCTGCAACCATTTCACCTTTTCTAATGATTTTGCACTTCATCACTGACATTGGCAACTTTCACTGGTATAACTGTCCTCGATAAGTAAACGAGTGCTGGAAGTACTTCTCACAGGGTGTCACAGTTCCTGGGATATTCCATTATACAATACCAGAAATTTCTGTTTTGGGTTTCCAGATGAGTTTAGCTTCCAACTGTTGAGCCAAATCTTTTCAGATGATGGTAACATTGGCTGCTGTATAGATGGTCATATTGTAAGGAGCTTCACTGACATGTCCCATGATGGAAAGTTTATTACTGCCATTATTCACTGCAGAAATCTGAAGCACTTTAAAATAGGGCTTCTCATTATATGGCAAATTCTGTTCCACAAAATGGCCACTAATTTGTTTCCTATGTACTTGCTGGGGTGTGGTCTTATTTTTCGTGCCGTAGGGTGTTCTGAAGTTCCTTTGTACATGGCCTTCAGCACCACATTTCCAGCACTTTAAGGTTGGTTAAATCATCTACACAAGCAGTCAGTTGATTCACTGGCTCTTGAACTTGGAAAGCACTGACTGGGTGTCAGTGCCTGCGACTTGCTTGGTAGGCTACCTTAAATTTCACGGTATACACTAAAACGCTTTTTAAATCTTTGACATTCTGTTCCACAAAATGCAAATTCTGTTCCACAAAATGGCCACTAATTTGTTTCCTATGTACTTGCTGGGGTGTGGTCTTATTTTTCGTGCCGTAGGGTGTTCTGAAGTTCCTTTGTACATGGCCTTCAGCACCACATTTCCAGCACTTTAAGGTTGGTTAAATCATCTACACAAGCAGTCAGTTGATTCACTGGCTCTTGAACTTGGAAAGCACTGACTGGGTGTCAGTGCCTGCGACTTGCTTGGTAGGCTACCTTAAATTTCATGGTATACACTAAAACGCTTTTTAAATCTTTGACATCCACCATTTTCAGGGCCTTTTGTATCTCTAGATCTCCGATGCCATCAACAAAGTACTGCAGTTACAGCAGTTTTCTTGTTTCCATTGGGCAGTGCAAAAAAGCAAGAAGAGACATCTTTCAACATCTGTGGCATGTTCCTGGAATGTTTCCATGGGTTTCTGTTGGTTAGATTTTAACTGAAGCCTGTTTTGATCTTTTACGTAGCGTATTCAGAAACTAAGTACCGTTTCATTCTAGCACCATCGCAGCGCTGTGATAGGCGTCCCGCGCATGCGCACTAGTCTTTCTTGTTCACTGACTTTCAATTGTCGCCATTTTGGTTGCTCTATGTTGTGTTTTCAGTTTGCTGTGCACATTCAAAATGTTTAAGACAATTAGTTCTCCCGCTGACTATTGAGATTCGTGCCGTGATTAAAATTTGAACGCGAGGAATGTTAAACCGACCAAAATTTATCGTCAAGTGACAGAAGTTTACGGTGAATACGCGATAAGTGATGGAATGGTGAGAAAGTGGGTAAGAATGTTTAATGCAGGTCGAACAAATGTCCACGCCGAGACTCGGGAGTGGTCGGCCTTCTGTTGTCACCGATTATTTGGTAAGGAAAGTTGATGAAGCAATTCATGAGAACAGACGCTTCACAATGACAACTCTTTCAGAGGCATTTCCACAAATTTCACGTACTGTTTTGTTCGAAATTGTGTCTGACCGCTTGAATTATCGCAAACTGTGTTCCCGATGGGTTCCAAAAATGCTCACTGATGTTCACAAAACAAAGCGACTTGGTAGTGCCCTGACATTTCTCACGCGGTGCAGTGATGAGGGAGGAAACTTTTTAAACCAAATTGTGAGAGGTGATGAAACTTGGGTGTGTCATTTCACACCAGAATCGAAACAACAATCGATGGAGTGGAGACACACTCATTCTCCGAAAAAATAAAAGTTCAAAGTGACAATGTCACCACAAAAAATCATGTGCACAGTCTTCCCCGGACTTGGCACCGTCCGACTATCACTTGTTCCTGCACATGAAGGGCAAGCTTGGTGGCAAGCGCTTTGGATCCGACGATGACACAAAAAATGCTGTGGAGTCGTGGTTATCGAAACTGGTGGGAAGTTTCTTTGACAATGGTATGCAAAAACTGGTCACCCGCTATGACAAGTGTTTGATCATTGGTGGAAACTATGTTGAAAAATAGTTTAAGACATGTATTTTCATGCAAAAATAAAATTGGATTCGAAAAAATTGTTTTACTATTTTTTTTTTTTTTTCAAAACGGTACTTAGTTTCCAAATACGCCTCGTAAGAACTTCTCGCCAAAGCACAGCTCCAATGCACCGAATACAGCTTAAAATTCCAGCCTTCAGTTTCCTGGAAGAGTTTTGAGGATATTTGCAGCGTCTGCTCTCACAGAAGCTACTAGATGGCTGGCTATAGCTTCACAATCCCATCCATTTGCATTTACCACTATAGCAAACTGCGTGCCATACACCTGCAAGGAAGTTTTCCCATCATATGTAGATAGCTTCAGAGGGGGTCAAGATGACATCGAATTTTATAGTTTTAAAATTGTGACCAGCTGCCGTTATGGACTCGTTTACAATCTAGCATACTTAACACAAGGTTTGCTATAACAGTATAAAATAACATTACGTTTATAGTAAACTCGACAGGACCAAAAGATTTGTTTCTTATATCCACCTCAGAATCAGCAAGAAAAAGGCCTCTGTAAAGCATTTTCATTATTAAAAGATGCAGGACAAAAAGTAAATATCAAGAAATGCAAATTCGTTTTTAAAGAAATAATATACTCAAGATTTAAGATAATTCAAAAAGACATTAAGATGAAAGAGTTGAAAATTCTTGTATGAAAAATCTGACTGCATGAAACTTAACTTTGTTTCTCAAGTTATGCTTCGTATCATAGAACATTTATCAAAACTTCTCATATGCTGCTAAACCCCTCTTAAGAAATAATTTTTTTTTTTTTTTAAAAAGAAAGAAGTAAGTAGTTTAAAGTAGTCCAAGGAGGCAGACAAAACCTCCCAGGACTTAAACACTGGTCACACCTCTGCTTTTAAAAGTGCTGACCCAAAGATGATATTATAAATTTACATGGATGCATCTGAGTTTTGAATAAGAGCAGTGTTGACGCAAGATGGGTACTCACTAGCATATTTTAGTAGAATCCAATAGCATACTTGGTAGAACCAGCAAAGAGAACATGACTGAACGGGAATGCTCCCATATGTTTGTCCAGTTAAAAAAATGTAGGATCTATATCTGACAGAAACAGGTTGAAATATTCAGGGATCATGTAGCATTAACAAAGATGGAAAATGCGAAAAATTTTAACAACAACGATTAAACAGACCTTAAAACTTCAGAAACACGATTTAAAATTCGAACATCAAGATGGGAGGGAAAAAAAGCAAGAAGTACATCATCAAGAATTATGCAAGGCAAAAATGAGGAAAAAATAAAATGCAATATGTTAATATCTGTTGTCTTGGATTTAAGAGAAATACTGATTTAGAAACAGCAGTGCCATCCAGAATTCAGATAAATTTTAAAAGATCCAGAAAAATTTCAAGTAGTGGATAATATAGGAATGAAGGGTAGGGCTAAATGTTATGAAATAATTTATGAATTTTATTTTACCGAGGGGGGGGGAATGAAAACTTAAAATCAAGACTGGTCATCCCAGCCATTTTGGAACTTTAGCCATTTTAGGCCATTTAGTCAACCATTTTAGAAGTTTTGCATAAGTTAAATGACAATCTGATTTCAGCAAACATTAAATGGCAGGCATCAAAAACATTAAATTTGTAGTAATACAGGGTCTAGCTTTCAGAATGAGATTAAAGAAATAGATTTGTTAAGCCTTTACCCTACACATCAGATAAATAAATCATATCATTTTTTGGTTATTGCTGAACACTTTTCTTAATGGTGTGAGTTTCTTAATACTGTGTTTCAGAAGAAAAAAAAGATGTAAATTTGATGTAAAAATTAATGATGTAAAGATGCAAATTTTGAAGTACAGGATCCCGTTAAAAATAATTCCTCAGCGCGGACGATAATTTGTAAGTAACATTTTTGAAAGGATGTATGCATACCTGGACATATAACACATGAAACTGACTGTACACAGTCAAATACTTCTGAGTATATAAATAGAAATGCAGTGCAGATAATCCTCTGTTATTTGAGGCAGTATGGAAGGAAAAGCAAAAAAGAAAGCCCAAATATGAAGCCACAAGCAAGAAATAGACAGATTGTAGACTGCAAGGCAAAAAAAGAAAGCAAAAAGAAGGAATGTACCATAAGAAGAGAGTTTTTCCAACTGGCAAGAGGAAAGCTGAAGAAGGTCTAGATAACCATCAGTTCTCACTCAAAGGACAAGAACTGTAGCTGCTAAAAGAAAGAGATGCTTCATGCCACCAAGCGGTTACAAGAGAAAAGCAGAAGTGAAAGGATCAAAAGCCTGATGTCAATGAGTCCGTTCTGTCAAGCCAGCATAATGGCAGTGCTGAGGGGATGGATACAACTGATGCACCAGCAACAAGAGTCAGTTTCCAAACAAGTTTACAATACTACCTAATTCGGCCATGACAGTCGACCACAAAAACAGTTACACAGCTGAAGTCAACTAGCAATGGAATTCAGCAGATGATGTACTCAACAGATTTAAAGATAAAAGTAACATTCTTATTTTAACTATCTATTAATACGAAACTGAATGAGGAAAATAAAGTAAATCTACACACAAAAACACACAAGTCAAATATGAAATTTTAGACATGTGAGCAGATTTTGTAGTGCTAAGGTGTCATTGTAAACATGTAGTTTGTACTAGCATGCTATACAGAATCAATTAGGGATACCTGTATGTGGAAAGACAACAGATACACTTTGCACTTTCAGAATAAACTGTGCATACACTATAAGATGTTTTTTCCCTTCAAGTCCAACTGCAAGGATAGAAGAATATACAAAATTTTATGTAAAATTACATACTTAATATAATAAACACAAAAAGCTGAGGTAGCATTAATATGAAAGGGTACAAGCATTAAAATTTTAAGGATTAAAATACTTTTCATGAAGTCCATTAGAAGACTTGCATTCAAAGTTCTCTCTTTTGGAAGAGTATGGGGGGGGGAGATAACAGGCAGAAAAAAAAAATGACACAGCTGTGTGAAACTTGTTTTGTTTTGAATTTCTAGACCTAAAATTGATGATTCAGGACATAATTATAGATTAAATACAATTAATACAAATGTTGTACATACATAATTAATTTTTTAAATAATAATTATTCTTTTTATCACTTTTAAATTTATAGGCATGTACTCAGATGATGCTTCTATGATTGAGCTATTCATGTAATCATAAAAATGGCAAAATTTTGGATGTCGAAGTAAAAGGATGCATCTTAAGAATATATTTTTGTACGTTATTCAACAACATGTGTTCTAAGAAAAGTTACAAGTTGCCTTCGGTGTTATTCAGTTCAACAGGTTTTTGGTAATACCAAATGTCGTACTGTTTTAAAAGAAACTGTTAAGACTACAATGTCAGAAATCATATATGCATTTATTATTCATTTTACCATTCATTTGAACAATACATAACAAATCTAAAAAATAGTCATCTCAGTTTCATGAAGTGTAAAAATTTGACTTTATGCTGACTCTCAGATACAACTAAAAAGTTCCCCACCTTGTATTTAAAATAAACTCAAAACTGGACATAATAAATAAACGGAAAATGACACATGGCATTCTCTGCATGTGAATCATAAATAAAACTGCCAGAACACAAACTAATGAGAATGCAAACAGTTTGTGTTCAGGCAAACATAATTTAAGTCTGTAAGTCTGTTGAGTGCTGCCATAGGTTAATCATAGGAACAAAGAGTTTGCACAAAATTCCATTTTCAGCTTTGGCTGAAACAAATAAAACATTGAAAAAGCCATATTGGAATATCCTATTCTCACACTTCTGAGTGGTATTTAAGGTTTCGTGGTGAAAGTATGGATGACTTGAGTCAACCCTCTGGTGCCCAAACACAGGTAACAGTTATAAAGAGAACTGTTGAGTGGCATTCAAGATGCTTGCAGATGAGCTAACTTAAGTTATACAGTTCACGTAAATCTGAAACAAGATCTAGGTAGCAGAAAAGTTTGCGCAAGGTTTGTGTAACATTTTCTAATGGCTGACTGCAATACAGAATGAAAACTTATAAGGACTCAATCGAAGCTTCAGGTAGCGACTCTTTCCATTTTTTTTGGGGGGGGGGGAAGGTCTTAATATGCAATGGGTGATGAAAGCTGGATTTGTCAATACATAAAATTAAAATGAAAGGTAATAAGAATGGCTGTTAACACAAGTTATGTTTTTCAAAATCTACTGTAAAAGTGATGCTAATCACTTTTTGGATCAACAGTTATTAACACATTATGACAATCATACATTTATGTTATTCCAGGTTAAATGACCAATACAGAACACTATGCAGAAATTTTGGGCAGACAGTGAATAGACTACAATGTGTTATGCCTCAATTTCAGAAAAAAGATTCATGGTTCCTCTTACATTTCATGCAAGGATCACATAATGCTGTTAATATGAAGCAGTTCTTGAAGGAGAAAAAATATGAAATAATCACCTTCCCTACTTCGATGATTTGGCACCATAAGACCATTTTCTTTTCCTCAAACTAAGAACTGCTATAAAAGACCACAATTTTCTGATGTGATATTCAAAATTGTGTGACAGTAGAATTTTGGCACATATCTTCAATGATACAAAATATACTTCAACATATATAGTTGCCCACTAAAGTGTATAAGTGGAGGTGATTATTTTGAAGAATATCAAAGCAAATTTTAATCTTCATTATTTACTTCTTAGTACTAACATTTGTCCTGCAATTTTTTAGACAAACTATTCTATTTCTTTACATACCTAATTTTAAATTTATAGTCTCCAATTCTAGTGAGAGGCACAAAATCATCTGTGGGTGATACGGATGAACTGCAGACCTGTGAAAAATAAAATGCATTTTTTCATTTTAATCTATATATGTCAAATACACATAAAAAGAAAATAAACAATTTTTTTAGTTTATATATAAAAAAACAAAACAATTTTAGCCGTTACTTAAAAGAAAAGAAGGATGTTTTTAAGGTAGTATTGAAAATCAAAAAGTTACACACAATAACTCTTTAGAAAAAGTTAATAATTTTTAATCATACTCACTGGACAAATAAAAGTAGTACCTCCATAATGTTTGCATGAAACCTTTAAAAAAAGAAATGTAATACATAATTGAAATTATACAAACAAAACTACAACTGCCTGTTAGAAATTATCATCTTTCCAAACATTATAATTATTTTCAGTACACAGAAGAAAAATCTCTTATTTAGTTAAAAGCAACATACTTGAATGTTTATAATCTTTAAGTACATTGGAAAACACCATCTAAATATCACAGAACCACAAATGACTGCTGTGTGGCATGTACAGCCTGATTTAAACTAGCAGGTCTAGAAAGTCCCTACAGTAATATGGTTGCAGCAGACTTGATCTTACATAATGCATTTTCAAAAGTAAAGTCCTCAGGATTAGGTTTTTGAGAGATTTTTATGATGAACAATGAGTTTCACACCAAAAGTCCATATTCTGTGGCTCAGTTCAATGGCATGCATTAGGGTACAAAGGCAGTTAGTCTACTTAGCCTATATTTTCAGCCATTTAAAAAATCCAGATGAGGATATCCATGTGAAAATGTGCTAAATTCTTACAATGAATTACTTGCTCCTTAAGAAAACTTCCATTAAAAATTACAAATGGAAAAGAAACAGATGTTTCTTATCATTCAAGTTAGGTGCACATGGAGATGCTACATTTGAAATGATTTTAAATTTCTTCCTAGCTCTTGAGGATAATATGAACTTAATACTCTCTCAAGGGCATAGCTAGAGGAAAGCCAGAACGAACATCTGTCCCAGGGTCCAGCATCCAAGAGGAATGCTGATCATTTGCACTGTAGTCATAAATTATACAGAAAAGAACACTTGGGGTTCTAGAAACAGGAAGGTCTGCGGGCTTCGAAGTTGTGCAAAAATGTGGGGGGCCGTTTGAACATCTAACTTCTGTGTAATCAGTTTTATAGACAGGAAAATACAGAAAAACCAAATTCTTTGACTGTATGTAATTTTGTACTATGAAAATGAATTATTAAATGATAACTATCACTCAAATAAATCTTTTTTAAAGGCACAGGGGTAGAAAGACACATATTTGTTACATCAATGAATATGGTCATAAATATTAAGTTTAGTACTTCGAATGCCATGTTATATTAATAAAGTATCTCTATACCTGAGAAATAGTCTTAACTAAAATGGCTTCCAATATTTTTATATCTAAAGACCTTTTTTCAAATTACAAATACATTGCAAGTGGTTGCATTTTGGTTAATTTTCTAATGCCATGTAAACATGTAATTATTTTAAATTTGGATCTTACGAATAAATGTGTTACATGTATCCATGTGTATGTATGTATGCATGTACCCAGGATGTTCTGATTTGCTGAAGAGAATAGATGCCTACAGTCCATGAGACGTTGGTAGTCAGTAAATTCTAATATTTATTTGAAGAAAAAATATTTAAGTATCCTATTTAAATATAGTTTCTTAAAATACTACTGCATACATAAGAAATACGTACTCTCGTAAATTACAGATACATATATGTTCTTCCCTTTGTAATTTCCATATATATATTTATATTTGTTATTAATAAATCTTTTAAAAAGAGCTTCAAAGAGCCACAAAATTATATTTTAAAACTATTGTTTAGAAATGCATTTATCACCTCTTTTATATTTATGAAAGATATTTTCATCTTTACTCTGATTCAGTGTATTCAAGTCAATAAGACCAACGAATGGAATGATCACCTTGGTAACTCAATTCCAGTTTCAAACCAGGTGAATAGGCTAGCTGTGTAAGCTGCAGTGATCAATGAAAATATTAACAAATGAAAACAAAGCTTGAGAATCTAATTAAATGTTTTACGTCTCAGAAAAACAGAAAATACCAATATTTGTAATAAACAAGAAAATATCTTTAAAAAAATAAAACAAAATTTTAATTTACAAAGCATTACAAAATATTGAAAAAATTACATAAAATAGCAGATAAATTTATTTGGAACAAGCTCACTAAATGTAAAATACATTGTACAGTCAGCAAGCTCTCCTTATCACAGAAATGTTGTTCATTGATGTTCAGACTAACATATGAAGTTCAGTGAGTAACATGTATTTTTTTCTGAATAAAAAAGAAAAAGGGGGAAGAGATTTGGAAATTATATGCAAATTTAACAAATGGATTGTCTGCAGCCTAGTACTCTGTGTAAGCATTTTCATGGTTTTCCTTAAGTGTAATGTAAATATGAGCCTATTTTCCCTAGAAAATTCTCCACAAAAGCATGCTTTTATCAGTCAGCCTTCATATGCTTTTTGATATTCAATTAAATAACCACACAAAATGTCCTTTTTAAGATGATTAAGCATAAAAACTAAAATACTTTTTATAAACAATTAGTGCTGTTTAATTAATGCTAACAGGAACTGGATTTGATTATTAGTTTACAACAGTATTTCCCAAGCTTTTCAGTCTTATAACTTACATACATGTATTTCTAGGAGGGGGGTGGAGAAATTTCTAGACGAAAATAATATAATGATAAAATTTTAATAAACAGATGGATTTAATCAATAAAATCATCTGAGCACAATAATTTATTTGCAATAAATGAGTAGATAATATGTTATTAATAATCTAAAAAGTGCATACTAATATTATTAAACTGTTTAGTAATACATAAAAGAAAAACAGCACTTCAACACTTTTTCACATCGTATATAATTTGTTGCCATTCCGATTACATATACATCCACATACATATGTTACTAACTACTGATTTACACTAAATAACAGGTGAGAGCTTTCTTTAACTCCATTCAATTTTTTTCCCCTGATATATTGATTCTGAATGAGATCTAAACACACCTTTGCTTTGCAACTGTATCTCCTCTTATGACCTCTAACACATCTGTTTACTTTTCTTTTTGAAATTAACGTCATTCTCCCCTTCTTAACCGCATTGGGACAACACCTCCAGGGGGGCGCCGCACTGATAGTACAAATTTTTGAATGAAATGTTTTTTGTTTTTGGCACACAAGACCTTCAATCATCCCAGTGGATTAAAAACCCCAGCACAGCTGTGTACTCTTTACATTATTATCAAATATGGCTGGGTGTAGAATCTTCATAGTATATTCCCAAAATCTTCTATTAACCTTCCTTTAAAGAAAGAGTGCAGTTTACCGAATTTAGTCAGACAGAACATTTCGAATTATAACTTCTGAAGGTAATCTTCATAGTATATTCCCAAAATCTTCTATTAACCTTCCTTTAAAGAAAGAGGGCAGTTTACCGAATTTAGTCAGACAGAACATTTCGAATTATAACTTCTGAAGGTATGTATATAGGTAATGAAAAAGTACTTAGAAATAGCTGAGAATGATGATCAGCTGAACACTTGCTTTTGCAAGCACAATCCTTTGGTATTCATAAACACACACACACAAAAAAAAAGGGGGGATTCTCTCAGATGAATAAAAAATAATGTGTGCATTTGACTTCAATTCCACAACTATATGAACTTTTAAGCAAGTTCAAAATAAGTTCGGGTTTCTTAATAATAACACAAATTCATTATAAACCATTAAATCACATATAAATATGTTCCAAGTTTCTAAATACATTTCTTTTCCATTATTTTCAAAACTAAGAATAAATTATTTTAATTAGATTCATCAAAATTCAGAAGTTCCATGGTGTACCTGTTGACAATTGAATAATTAGACAATATTCGATATTAGAGCACAAAATACACTGGTGAAATAAATTAAGAGAATTTTCATATTTGATCTACAATCTCCAGAACTACTAGGCAGATTTTAATAAAATTTAGTGTGAACATAGGTTGATATAATACAAACAAAACAAACATTCAACAGTTATAATAGATACACATGTTTGTGTGTAACACACATGGGAGTCTGAAGGTCTGAAACAGTGGTTGCAAAAGACACAAAAGAAATGGGTTAATAGGGGGGTATGGTCCCCTCTTACAGCTAAACAGGCCTCACAGCATGATGTCATATTGGAAATAAGGCAGTTTATCAGTGCCTGTGGCAATTGGTCCCACTCATTCAGCAACGCTGTTTTCAGTTCCTGGATGGTTCTCGGAGAGGAATTGCGAGTTCCAGTTGACCTCCCCAGAGTGTTTCAGACATGCTCTATAGGGCTGAGATCTGGAGACCTGGCTGGCCAATCCAGCGAATATCCTGAAAGAAATCAAGAATCCTGAAAGAATCGAGAAATTCGTCGACCAGAAGAGCTCTAAGTGGCCTCGCGTTATCGTACTGTAAGATAAGCTCGGAGGCCACTGCACCCCAGAAATGGCGAACATAGGGCTCAAAAACCTCATCATTATACCTCACACCAGTCACAGAGCCACTGTCAAAGACATGGAGAGGTGTGCCGCCATCCAACATGATGCCTGCCCAGATCATTATACTGCCATAATTGTTGATTTCGCTGACATTGGAGAGTAGGTAGCGGGTCCCTAGCTCTCTCCATATGAAAGTACAGCAAGAATCAGCGTTTAGGCTAAAACAGGAGTCGTCGGTGAACAGAATAGTTGCCCATTGCTCCGTACTCCAATCACTATGCTGCCTGCACCATGCTAATCAGACTTCTGTCTGTAGACGTCAGCGAGGCGCAAACAGCCGGTCTTCTGGAAAACAACCCTCTCTCATTCAATCTTTTGAAAACAGTTACCCTTGTTCCTGTGGCTGCATAAAGGTCCCGAGAGAGCGGAGAAGCTGTAGCCCCTCTGTTACTCCTTGCTAAAATGGACAAATAGTAATCTTCTCTGGCCGTTGTGGTTCTTGGACGACATAGCCCAGGCTTTCTCGCGATGGATCCAGTATCCTGGAACTGTTTCCACAGATTACACACGACGCTGGATTAAATTAAACTCTCTGCATACCTGGACTTGCGATTGGCCTGCCTCTAGCCTCCCCACCTCATTCCATCATCTAAACGTTGGTGGTTGCTAATTTTCACTGTTCTGATGTGAATTTAACTGATTGCTGCAAGATAGTGCCAAGAAATTCACCAAGCTGTGCTAGCGAATGCAATTCGTCTTACCCTCCACGTGCTTATAAAGCCTATTTTTCTGTTGAATCCACCTACACACATGTGTACGCCTACGTATTTGTTGTACAATATTTGCATTTTTATCTAGAAGCAGAGGTCTTTCCTTCAGTTTAGTTCTTTTCATGCAATTCGATAAAATATGCAAATTCTCTTAATTTATTTTACCAGTGTAGTTTAAAATTCTTTCAGTATTTGCCTTTATTTTTAGAAACATGTTTACCTCCAATTTTTAAAAAACACAATAATTTAAGTTTCCACAATAAAAAATATAATACATATAATATTGGCCTGAACAAAAGATTACATTGTACTTCTGAATGTGTTCTCTAAGGGAAATAAAATTAGACCTTGCATAAGAGACACAAAAGTGTTCTACAAAGGAGATAATTACTGTACATTCCGAAGCATAATGCACATTTTTAATAATAATAAAAAAAAAATAACGGAAAGAATAGTAAAAATTCGTTATAACAGAATCACAATTCAGGATATCCACTAAAATCTGGTACCACCCATTTAACTACCGAATGGCTGCAGCTATAGTCATAAAAGTGGTGTCTAGGTATAATAAAGTGGCTATGCGCTACTAGATGAGATAGCTTAGATAGAGGAAGAAAAAGTGAATTACAAAGTTGTAGAGCATCGTCGGTTTAGCACGAAAAGACACCTTTTGTATATGAATGATAAAAACAGAATGCTGAAAATGCACATTTGTTTGTTCATGATTTCCGAAACTGTGACATCACAAAACTTGAACGAAAAGAGAGAAGACTACCTTTCAGATGAAAAACAAGCCTCCATCGCAGCGTAGTGGTATCACTTGTAATTCACAATCGAGAGGACTGTGGTTCAAACTCCACAGATTGCATTCTTGTACTGACTGTCTTTACAAACACAGTAGACAATATACAGATTGTGCTTGTGCCACAAAACGCATCAACTCAACGTAACTTGAGTTTGGTATGCGAATTTGTGCATTATGAAAATAGTGTATGAAATGCCACATGTGTTCATCTGAGACAGCGATAAATGAGATATCTCCTTGGGATTGTATGTTTGCCTGCTCCTGTCACACATGACTATTGGTCATGTCCTTGCCACTACCTAGTCTGTCCTTTAAAGCCACATTTCAACATTCCTCTACCTAATACGTTCCATGAAGCACGGTATCTTAGAACAGCCAGATCAAAGCATGCAAAATGCATGCCATTAATGGCAACTTCATTAGAACTTGGAGGTTGTATATTGAAGCTCATGGTCTTGGAGCGATTTTCAAAAAATTCGAGATGGTTCTACTTCATGGTGAATGTGGATGCAAGGCACGATCAGCAGTGCAATTGTATCAGTAACATGTCATTCTTCACACAAAATCATCCTATAGGTTGTGAAGCATTTAAAGGAGACAGGATACATGGCTAGCTAACTTCCATCCGGTAGACCAGCTAAGGTAGGGCAGAAAGTAGAACCAGAAGATTTATTATCCCCATCATGGCATAGCCCCTCACCTATTACAACAGCAGCAAAAGAGAGATAAGTGAAAACTGTGGCCTCTCAAAAAGGTTCCATTTGGAAAAAACCTAAATGAATTGGGTGCTCATTCACACTGGTTAACACCTAATTAAGCATTACTGCATGAAGCTGAGAGATGTTTCGCATGGTGCAACTTTGTCATGAACCAAACAGAGATCCAACCAATATTCTTCGTAGACATAGTGTGGACAAATGAGGCATGCTTTCTGCGGAATGAAATGTACAGTAAGCAGAACACCCATTAGGCACTGGAAAATCCATCATGTGCTGCCGATGTTCAATATCCATACATTTTTCGATTAAAGTTTGGCGTGGAATTTATAATAACAGGCTAAATTTTTACCAGAGTACGTTAATGGCCGCAGGATATTTAGAACTTCTGCAAGATACAATACCCAATTTTGTTGAAATCCTACCATAGCTTCAACTCTGGAATAGATGGTCCCAACATGACGGCAGGCCTGCGCACAAGATGTCACAAGTGAAGCATTCAGAGAACGAATAATCGGGTATGGTGGTTTCAAAGAGTGGCCTCCACATTCGCCTGACCTGACTCCAATGAACTTTTCTTGTGAGGATACCTCAAACAGCAGGTATATGTGACCCCCCCCCCCACAAATATGATGACGATGGACCTTCAACGATGTTTCACAGATGCTTGTGCAAACGTGTCACCCACTGTGCTACAATGAGTACCACATGAAGTTCTAACTAGGGTTCAGATGTGCATTTCAGTTGATGGAGAGAAGTTTGAGTATCGAAATTAAAGGTAGCTTGTGATAACTAGCTGTTTTTTCTTTTTAAGATTATTTCATCACGTCCAGTGTAGGAAATCATGAACAAACAAATGCAAGTTTAAAACATTCTGTTCTTAATATTCATGTTCACTAAGTGTCTTTTTCTCCTAATCTGACGATGCTCTACAACTTTGTAATTCACTTTTTCTTCCTATCTCGTATCGTTTTCAAGATAGTGATGCTAACTCCGCCATTTACCAACAGGTGGCACTGTAAACTATCTCATCCAGTAACATATAGCCACTTTACTATACATAGATACCATTTTTATGACTATAGTGGCAGTCATTCAGCAGTTAAACGGGTGGTGCCGAACTTTAGTGGGCACCTTGCTGTATATATACAGAACAGAACTAAAATTACAGATCTAAATTTACAGAACAAAAATTAAAGTCGGAAACATGTGCGAGATTAATGTTAGCATACAGCATTAAAAATTGTTTTTGAAAAACCTCACAATGATATTCTTCATTTTAACTTGGGCAGATAACCCTAGTATGCTCTGCTGTAATCTAAATAATCCATTTTCACTTACCTGGAGAAATGATGGAAAAAAAATGAAAGTTAATAATCACAAAGAAATAAATATTCAGACTTATCAGCAACGAATGATATAGTTAACCATAAAGCAGAACATCTCACATTGTGCACACATTTTGGATATCAGGTAGCTATCTTAGACAGGTAAGACTGTATGAAAGAATTTAACTCCCACCCAAATATCAAACTTAATTTTGAAGCATCAAAAGTCAGTTTAATGAGACTCAGTCCATTTTTAAATGTTACAATCATAAATAAATTGATAACAGGTTTGATCAACATCAATTACATGTGGCATAAACATAATCTAATTTTGTTTATAAGGAATGTTATTATCATGATTATTTATCAATGCAGTCTTTTATGAATGTAAGCTTTTGTATTTGTGGGTTTTCATTCAATGTTAGGGAACCCTCTTTGAAACAGCAAACAAGTCAGTTTCATTTAGTCTTTTATCAACACAACAGAACAATCAATGTGCTTTGCATCTGTCTCATTTGCTGCATCATGCATTAGATTCCAACCTGCAAATTCCTCATATGTGTCACTTGAGTTGGCATTTAATGAACAATGGTATCACAGTAATAATCTGAAGTTTTGAAGGGGGAATCTTTTAAAGAACATTGCTTGCTTTAGCTGGCTTTCTAGTTAATTTTGATAAGCCAATCAGCTGCAACTGTTGATACCGCTCCTTTTCCTTGAAAATATGCACATGGCAAATGTATAACTGTGAAATTCTACAATGTGGTGCTGCTGTCAGAAAAGCATGATTTTAGAAGCAACTATCTGTGCTCATGAATATGTTTCAAAATAGCTCTTCTCACATTTTGCATTGAATACAACTTCAGGTTCCGATGTAAATATTACCTCTTGTGATGGATACTATCATCCCTTTAATTTTGTTGAAACAGTTAAGAACATCATACATATAGTTTATTATGTGTTGCAAATCTTGAAGGACATTACCCACACATACACAACATAAATGTAATCTTTATATATTTTAAAAGAAATGACAATCACTGAAATTTGCACATTAATAAATCTGTTTCTTTCCTAGCAAAGTTTTAAAGGATTTTCTAATACTTTAACATAATAAATGCTGCTGAAGAAGATTTTACACTGCAAGCCATTAATATTACAGCACTGTTGCTGAGTGCTGAAAAATGAAACCGAAAGTCTTCTTCTGGTAACTGTGCTTTTTCAACAAATACAACACAAATAAGTATAACTTCTGAAATCTTGAAATTTAATGTTTATATAAATATGTAAGATTTAGAGACATTAGGTATTTATTTGGAAGCAGAAGTGATGAAAAATGAGCAATGCCTTCGCCAGGACTTGAATCACGGACCTCTGGAATACTTGCTCAGTGTGTTGACCACTACACCACGAAGGCATGCAAAGAAGACAGGAGAAATACCTTATATACAACCCCCTTTTAAAGGGTGACTGGGGGGGGTTTGGGGGACCCAATTGCCAAATCCTGGTGGTGGAGATTGTCTTTGGCCTATATGTTCTCTACAAGTTCTAGGAATTGAACTGGATCTCTGTTCCTAAACTTTGGAAACATACCGAGTATTTCAAATACTAAAGACATTTTATTTATTTATTTTTAAAAATAAGTAACAAAATTAAATTTTGTAGAAGACAAAGTGAAAAGAATTTTAATCAACATAAATCCAAAAAACTTTTAAAAATAAGTATTTGATGATTTTGATATTTACAATCCATGTTTATTTGAATGCTTCTTTCAGACCACTGAGATCAAAATTTTGAATATTTAATGCACATTTTTTTAAAACATACATGTTTTTAAAGGATAAGTATTTGGGCAAATTTTACTAAAATTTTCGAAAAAAAAAATTCAGAAATTAATATATTAATTACAGTTTACACATAATTCATTACATGATTAATAATGTTAATTCATTAATAATGTGAATTAATGATGTTAATTACATTGAGAAATGTTATTAAATTCATGAAAATTCATTGTTATATCATTTAGCAGAATGGCAGAGAGCATGGGATAAAATTTCCCTCCTACAAGGAAAGCATACTGTATAAGTGAAAACACATCAAATTCAATATATAATTATATATATATATATCAATTAACAAGCTTTTGTACTTACTTCAATACAATTACTGCAAAGAATACATTCACAACTAGGATGTAAAGATAAACTGTAATCAGGTAATTCTTCCAGACAAATAGCACATGAATGCCATTGTACAGGTCCTGACACTGGCAAAAATTCACCAGATAAATTAACTTTAGCAGCATCATATTTGCAAGCAGGATTGTTTTGCATAAGATCAGTTACTAGGCACAAATTGTCTTCTTCCTGCTTATCTAATAAAGGACTAGAACATTTTAATGGATCACAGTTTTGTAAAAGCTCTACTTCATTTGTTTGTTTTTGTACACCATTTCCAAAGAAACTAGAAGTGTTCGTGAAGTTCTTTTTGTCTTCGGTATAATCTAAAGGGATGGCATTTGAATTTTTAGTATTATCAGAGTTCTGTTCACATATTTTTCCAACTTCAAAAGCATAAACTGATCTAGATGAATCGTTCACACGAGAAATGGATTGATTCTCATCCTGTGAAAAGAACAAAAAGGAACTGAATGAATATTTTCCCAATATGACAATGTTTAAAAATTACTTACAATACTTTTAAAAAAAAAATCTTACAGATATTCAATTGTTCAGAAATTTTTAAGCACAACACAATATATTGTTATAAAGCAATTCTATTTTAATTTACTAATGTTTACTCTAACTGCATTAGTTACTGTTCGGCAGTTCACATCAGTACTAAAAGGATAACCTTTCCAAGTTTAAAATACTTCTGAAGTTCACATCAGTACTGAAATAACCTTTCTGAACCTACAGCATGTTTCTTCAGTTTGCATCAGTAATGAAAGAATAATCTTTCTGAGCTATTACAAACTTCAGTGTTTCACATCAATATTAAAATAATCTTTCAGACATCTACTTCAGTGGCTCACTTCAGTATTAATAACCTGAATGTCAAGATTTCTTTATCTAGTTATGAGAATTTCTTTGTTATTTTTTATTACATTATTATTTTAAATATTTTGTTTTTTTATATTCTTTAATCATTTAATACAAAGTCTAAGATCCCATACATCCAACATCTGGAATAATCTAAAAACTGGACCTCAAAGCCACCCACAACTTTTTTTTTCAGAGCTTTATGCACATGCATTTGATTTTTTCCCCTGTATAATAAAACATGTTGAGAATCCCTATTCTTAATTTCACTTCAGTAGTACATAAAATACCTCGTTATTGAAGAAACAATCATTTTAGCATAAATTTCTGTGATCAATAATTTGGTTCCGTAGCTGCATATGTGCTTGGCATGCATCTCAGACTGAACTATTCTAGTACACTGAAACATTTTACACCTATTAATATTTTATATCCCAGATGCCAACCTGGCAAATCATTATTATATTTTATTTTCATTGCTGCATGTTTTTCAACACAACAACTTGAGTAATGACTCATGCTGCAGCACCTAAAGAATTTTTTTATACTTGTAATTAAAAAAGCATGATAAGCTTTTATTATGCTTGGCAATGATTAGATTTAAGTTAAATGTGCTAAGAAATATTGCTGAGGAAATATTTAACAAAATTTTCTTTCAATATGTTAAAAATAAATTTTGTTTATGATACTCATAGACCAAAAGATTACACTTAGTGCTATTTGAACTAAAATTAACTAATTTGCTATTCAAATAAACCTACAACCGGCACCAGAGCTGATGTAGCCATATCAGGTGGCAGACTTTAGGGAAGACAAAATTTTTTTAATTTAGAGAAGCATCGAGCAACAAAATTAAGAGATGGCAAAATTTTTAGAATTTATGGAAAGTACTGGGACTAAAAATTTAGTGGCGGCAAAAGATTTAAAACTTAGGGAGGTGCCTGGTAGTAGAATTTAGGACCTCCAGAGATTGCATCAGGCGGTATAATATCTAGCACTAGCCCTCGATAAGCCTTAAGCACGTGCAAGAAATAGACGTTAGTATAACAAATAAATAAAATTTAGGCTTAATTGTCTCAGTGCACGATAGAAGCAAGATAAAATTTAGTGGAACAACTTGTCTTTTGTTGACAATCTTATAATATATAGCCAATAACATACAGCGGACGCTGTTAAGCTGGGCTAAAATTATACTTTACTGATTCCAAAGAATTTTAGTTAATGTAGCTGATTGCGCTGTTCCATAACTTTCTGATTTGATCCTGCTTATTATTTTTTGCAGGCTGTTATTGCACACAGCAATTTAATGAATATTAAAGTTTGAACTTTTGATTATGTCGAAAAGAGTTTCTAATTCTGGAGCTGCAACAGGATCTACAAAACGAAAGCACGTTTCAATGTCTATCAAACAAAAAGTGGGACTGCTGCAAAAAAAACGGATAATGGTATATCTGTCTTTAAAATTACACGAGGAGTATGGATTGGAGAGTCAGCGTTCTCGAGGAAATAATATGACATAAGAAAACAGAAAAAGGAACTTTTTGAATTCTTTATGGATTCTAACACCCTACTCACAATGAATAACAGGAAAATTATCCATTATGCTATTATAAAGTGATGATTAAATTGGTCAGACAGCATCGCAGCGAGGACGTGCCATTGATGGGTCCAAAGCTAATGACACAAGCCAAAATATTTAAAGAAGAAATGAACTTAAAAGCTGAGTGCAGATGTTTGACAGGTTGGTTAACCCAATTTAAAAATCACCACGGCATAAGGTAATTAAAAACTTCAGGTGAAACAGCTTAAGCTGATACTGAACTATTTGGAGATGGATTCATTAAACTCATTAATGGTGAAACGTTACCTCCAGAACAAATTTACAATGCTCATGAAATTGGTCTTTTCTGGCAATATGCACCACAAAATACCTTGGGAACTTCTACAGGAAAGGCTCCAACTAGGGCCAATGATTCCAAAGCGAGACTAAAAATTTTAGCATGTGCAAAATGCTGCAGGAAAGCACAAGTGTAAACTTTTCGTAATAAAAAAAAATACACGACCTCGAGCATTTAAAGGCATAAAGATTTTCTCCGTTATATATTGTGCAAATAAAAGAACATGGATGACACAAGCATTAATGAATGATTGGTTTGAAAATCGTTTCATACTCGAGGCTCGGTAATATTTGAATTCGACTGGTTTGCCTGATAACGCAAAAATTGTCCTGCTTGTAGACTGAAATTGTTCTGCTTATACTTCACTTTACAAAATCCAAGAATTTACAAATTTTAGTGAAAGATAATACGAGGCACGTCCAGAAAGTAAGTTCCGTTTCAATTTATCTCCGCTGCAGCTCTGCGATCGCAGTTCCGCACATGCGCAGTAGACGCTCTGTATCAAGGAGAAGAAACGCGCGCCATTTGGAGATCGCTGTCAGTCACGTACGCTTTGTTGTGCTTGTTTACAATGTCGGTGTTGATTGAAAATCCCGCCGCTTGTGAAATCAGATCTGTGATTCGTTTTCTGAATGCGAGGAAAGTGAAACCTAGTGAAATTTATCGGCAAATTTGCGATGTTTACGGACCAAAAGCGATGAGTGATTCAATGGTGAGAAGATGGGTCCGAAAGTTCAATGACGGACGTAGTGATGCGCACGATGAAGAACGAAGTGGGCGTCCATCTTTGGTTACAGAAGAACTGGTTCACGCGATTGATGACAAGATCCATGAAAACCGAAGGTTTACAATTAGTGCTCTCGCTATGGAATTTCCCCAAATTTCACGATCACTAATGCATGAAATTGTTACCGAAAAACTGAAATTTCGTAAACTTTGCTCACGTTGGGTACCAAAGATTCTTACTGAGCAACACAAAACAAAACGGATGGGTAGTGCACTTCAGTTTTTGACCCGTTATGCTGAAAGCGGTGAAGAATTTCTGACACAGATAGTCACAGGAGATGAAACTTGGGTTTCTTACGACACCCCTGAAAGTAAGCGGCAATCAATGGAATGGAGGCACACTTCATCCCCAGCAAAGGTTAAGCCGAAGCAAATCTTGACACCTCGAAAAATGATGTGCACAGTGTTCTGGGACTGGAAAGGCATCTTACTCATTAATTTCTTACCGCGTGGTCAAACAATCAGAGCAGATGCTTATTGCGAGACACTTCGGAAATTGCGCCGTGCAATTCAGAATAAGCGCCGAGGATTGCTGTCAAAAGGTGTTGTTTTTCTTCACGACAACGCACGACCACACACTGCAAATGTGACGAAAAACCTCCTACAGGGATTTGGCTGGGACGTGTTTGACCATCCTCCGTACAGCCCTGACCTCGCTCCTAGCGACTTTCATCTGTTCTTACATCTTAAGTCTTTCCTTGGCGGTCAACACTTTAACAATGACGACGAGCTGAAAGAAACTGTTTCCAACTGGTTGAAGACACAGGCGGCAAATTTCTATGAAGAAGGTATACAAAAACTTGTGCCATGCTATGACAAATGCCTGCAATATTTCGGCAGTTATGTGGAAAAGTAGTTTAAGAGTTGTTGAATTTTGTGCAATAAATAACTTTTCTGTAGCTGTACACAATTTACTTTTATTACCAAACGGAACTTACTTTCTGGACGTACATTGTATATCTGTATTAGTCTTTCCTCCAAACTGTATGTCCATCATTCAGCCTATGGATATCAGAATAGTGTACGCACTGACATGCAAATATAAAGTAGCATTTTTAAAACTCATGTTAAATTTCTTGAATAATGAGCAAGACTATTCAAGAATGTTTGAAATTAGAATAGAAGAGAATGTTCCAGTCAAAGGAACCCTAATGTTCCAGTCAAAGGAACCCTAAAATGTCTTGAAACTAGGCTTCAGAAATTCCATTTCTTATATACTGAAATTGATGAGCTGGTTTCGCTTACTAAAGTCTCTCTGAGTCAAACCCACTTTGTTTTCCAAAATGAATATTATCATCAAATTGAAGGATTAGCTATGGGTAATCCTCTCAGTCCTGTATTTGCTGACATTTATATGCACTATTTTGAGGTAAAATTATTTGATAAACTATCTTTTTCGTCTCTGGATTTGTTATGTAGATGACACTTTTGCACTTTTTGATGGTAATAAAGAAAATTTATTCGAGATTTCATCTATTATAAATTCAATTGATCCAGCCATCCAATTCACTCTTTAAATTGAATCCAACAATTCCATCCCCTTCCTTGATATTCTTATAATCTGCAATGAAATTGATTTTAGCACTACTGTGTACCGTAAACCCTTTGCAGTTTGTTTACCACCCCATGCTAAGGCATGCCACCCTGTTAAGCAAAAAATGGCTTTTTTTTACTATTGTGTATTTCGCACACTCAAAGTTTGTTCCTCAGAATCTTTGCTTACCAACGAACTTAATTATTTGAGAGCAGTTGCGGTTGACCGAAGATTTTCTCCCGTGACTATTGATAAAGCCGTTAAAAAATTTTCAGATTCCCATCAAAGAAGACATTCCATTGTTAGAAATAATATTAATGACCTTGTCGTGCTTCTATTTTACCCTTCTGTTAGTTATAAAGTTGCACGGATTCTCCAGAAATTCAATTTTCAAGTCAGTTTCTGCCCTATCAATAAAATTCACGGTTCGACTCTAAAAGATTGCGTTTCTGACTTTAATTCTTGGGGAATTTATAGCATATCGTGTCAGTGTGGATTGAGATTTGTTGGCCAAACAAAAAGAGCATTAAAGTTTCGTATGAATCTTATGTCCGAAAGGGCGAAATTAACAAGTCTTCAATAGCGTATCATAGTTGGAAATTTAATCACAATTTTGACTTTGGATCTGCAAAAATTATCCAAAAAGCTTCTTCCATTGGTCAATTGGATTTTTTTGAGGCTTTTCATATTCACAAAGATTTATCATGTTTAGTGAATGATTTTAAGTCCAATCCAGTCCTTCCTAACGCTTTTAAAATTCTACTAACATAATTCTTGGTCATTATTTTTGCCAATAGATGGCGTTGCCTCCTCGTGCATGGTACTACCCGAGGGTATAAAAAGCCATTACTGAGGTTGCTTTCCCATTCTAGAAATTTCGTTCTCCTGATGAGGAGGGACCTGTAGCTGCCCTCGAAATCAATTGAGTATTTTAGTAAATGTACACCAAATACAAGGTTGTTTCAGTGATTTTGAATTTTTGAAATAGTTAAGCATAAAATCTGCTGTGTGGGGCATCGCAAGATCGAGGGAAGATGTGCTTCCAGATGCTTTAAAAATGCTTGGCATAATTTATGGCCAGCTACCGTATTTCATGGCGAGGATGAAGAAGATGATAACAGCGAATTTGAAGGTTTTCAGACAACGCAAACTAAAGGTGAAATTTTCCAGTTATTGGATTACGTAAAGAAATGTGGAGAAGCGGTAATAAATGAAGATGATATAACAGAAGTTTTCATTGTGATGACAATGCCCTAATCATCAATCAATTACCGAATGGCAAAATCTGTAGTATGGTTCTAGATCCAGAAAATACCTAGCAATAGTGAAGAAAGTGACAGAGAAGTTACAGAAAATGAAAATATTTCGATTGACAAGTTAGTCAGAATTCTTGACACAGCAATTAGAGGACTTGAACATTTATGACTGAAGAAGAAATTGTGTCTGTCTACAGAATTAAAGAGAGAGTATTAACATAAAAAACAAAGCAACTTAAACAACTTACATTCAAAGAAATGTTTAATAAAGAAAAGAAACAAATGTTAAGCTTTTTTTTTTTTTTTTCTTTTTTTTTGGGGGGGGATACCCTTTAGATCATAAATGCTTCATTATTTCATTTCCAGATCTCAAACTTTGTACTGTATTATGTTAACGAATGTAAATTTTACGAAAGCAAAGATTAAAATAATTAGTTACACAAATTACCAAACAATTGATGATTAAATACAATTCTTTGTGAGTTGATCCCAAAAGCTGTACCACTCAGGAGATTAAAAGACCTTTTAAGAAAAATTTTATTGCAATTTTTTCCACGATTCAGCAACAACATCATAGCATATAATGCTTAATGAATGATTACAAAAATAAATCATTACTTGTAATTCTGCATCATTTACAAGCTATCACTATATTTTAACTCTACATCATTTACCCCCTCCCCCAAGATTATGCCTACTATTGGACTTAATAAAGAATTAAATAAATACAAAAATTTTACAAACCAAAATTCTAGAGATATGATTTTCAAAAACTTCAGCTAATATTATTTCCTCAGCAGTAACATCTAACAGTCTTTGCAAAGCTTCTCTAATTTTATGCACTCTGTCAAATTTATTTACATTCACGAGGTAGCAAACTGGAGACATCCCGTTGTTTTGTACAAAGGTGATCACTGAAATTAAAAATATAAAATTAAACTTAATGCCAAAATAAATTTTAAAAAAGAATTAAATACGTTTACTAAACAACTGAGACGATCTAAAAAAGGCATATAAATAGCGTGAATTTTACCTTATTATACTTGTACGCAATTTTATTGAAATAACATTTTAGATGTATTGGCAGTGATATAAATGCTTTGTGCAAAACAGTATTCATAGTAAATTGTTTTCCAAAATTTTTTAAGTCACAGGGATGATACATATTCATAATTTGTTAAAAAACATAGTAAAAATTCAGCGTTGTGTTCAAGAGTATATACATACAAACCTATCTGTCTTTCTAAAGCATGAGGAAGGAAAACTGGAAGATACATGAATGGCTCATATGTGATAGAAACATGTGAACATTGAGAACATACAACCTGCAAAGCAAAAAGAAAAAAACTGTAAATATTAAATGCTAACCACAAAATAGCTGAAAATTTAGTGAAAATATGGCATGATAACCCCAATCTTTATTTTGCTAAAAATAATATTTATGGTCAATTGGGATTTATCGCTAAATTTCCATTATACAAAAATTACTTAATTGTTAAATTTTAATAAAATGCAATAGTACCAAAAAACGTAATTTAAAAGAACAGGTGATAATTTACATGATTATAAGAGGGAAAAAAATTAAATCCTAAATTATAACACCCAATTCTTATATATATGTGTGTAATATTGATAGTCTTTAACTGGCTGCCGATAGGCAGCGTCCGAAGCAATTTTACACAGCCCATAAAATACATTTCACATACTAAATTAATTGGTATGTTTTGGGAATATAATTTTACATTTATTTTCATTACCATTAAGAAAAAACATGAATAATGTCACAGATAATATACAAATGGAGCCAATCAATTTAGACTGGGATATCTTTTTCAAAGATTTAAAAATACAGATTTGATTAGCTTTTTTTGTACTCCTCAAAAGATAAATACGCTAATTTACGATTGTCTGCAATAAGAATAATCACTTTGCTAGGGATTAACAATTATATCTGAACCTGTAACTAAAAATTACTATGTCTAAGAGAGCCAAACTGACAAATGAGCATAAGTTGCATATTTTATCAAAATGAAAATGGTAGATGATGTTGTAGCTGAATGTTGTAATAAGATATAAAGTTTATAATTATATACACACAAATATATGTGTTTTTTTTTCTACACATTGAAGAAAGGTTAGTAAACAAAAGAATGAGAACAGGTTATCGTTATTTATTCTCAAGTTTTGTCTCCCTTAGAAAGTTTTAGTAATTTGTTTACTTTTAGTTTAAATAAATTATTTAGTTGTTAATTCGACATATTAGTATTATCTGAAATAAATATTCTTCTGAAAATTTAATACTTAGCTGTCAATATGTTTGAATTACAAAGTGTAACCTACAGAAAATTTCTTGCAAACATCAAACTTTAGCTTTCAAACATAAAATATACATAAATTGGAATTTTTTCCTTTGTAGCATTATTATTTACTGTTTATGTATGCTTAAATAAATATTCGAAAATAAAATTTAGTTGTGACTTTTTTGAAAAAAAAATATTTCAGCCCAATAGCTGCTTTCAGATTCTGCATTCAGCCCACATGCAGTTTGAGTTTGAGATCACTGGTAAATATGATTAATGATCTTAACTATAACTCTTACACAAAATATCAAGAGTAACACTAAATATTTAAAATAAAATGAAATTTGAATTAAGGTACTTATTTACATCTCTTATGTTTAAGGAATTTCAAAGTATTATTGGTGAGTATCAGCCCCACAACATAATTAATTTTAATATGGATTAAAGTAATAATAATTAGGAGCATAGTATAAAAGAAAAGAGGGAAAATACTAAGCACGGCTAAAAAAAAGTTTAATTTTGTCTACTTTAAAAAAGTTTTTTTTTTAATACATATAGTTTAAAAAAAAAAACTTGAAAAAATTTACAGACAGGTAGAGGGGACCCAAATTAGCTGATTTCGTAATAAAATCTGTGTGCAGAAATGATAATTGAGGCAGTACATGGTGCTGTTGAGAGATCAATAAAAGCATTCTTTTGGTGTAAACCATCATTCCCTGCAAAGAATTTGAGTGGTACACATTACTACATAAGCATAGAGCTTGCCAATATGCATTTTACCTAACAGCTGTAGACAGAAATTTGCTTAAGGAGGCACTAAGAAATAGCTCTCTATATCCCCTTTAAGTAACTCCGCCACAGCCTACAGATAAAATGCATCTCAATGACCAGTGCTCTTCCCACTGACTTACACCAACATCTCCACACAGTTCTGTGGAATCTCACAGTTTCATCCAGTAATAAAAGTTTGACTACCCAAAAAACACGGGAAATGCCAAATGAATGAATTTATAAAATGTACAGTTTACAACAGAAAAAACAAATCAATGGAAAAATAAATTTAAGAGATTTCCAGTCTAAAACTATAAAACAGTCACTGGATTTGTTATGAACCTGAATAGCAAATGCGAGATTTAAAAAAAAAAAAAATGCGTTTTAGACATAAAAGCTGATATATCTTTGTAGATCTCTAAAAAGATGAAATAAAACATCTTATCAGATTACAAAAATTTCTTAAATAAATGTAAGAAATTTTCGAAAGAAAATTAAAATTTCCTACATTTATTTAAAGAATTTGTTCAAAATACATTGAACAGAACTTAAAAGTAATTTTATATTTTTTCTGGAATAAATAAAAGACATGAATCTTTGATATATTAATACTGATTTGATGCAGTAACATTCAAATAAACAATTAAGAATGCCTGTTTGTTTTAGTGAAATCTACTTTTTTTCCCCCATAAATCTTCTTCTACTGAGATGTAGTTGCAAAACTTATTGTTCAGTATACAGACAGTTTTCTCACAAAACTGGAAGAATGTCAAAAAAACCTTTCTCTCCATTCTCCCAAAAATAAATCTTTGTGTCTATTTCATTTTCGGATTCCTATAAATAATTTTGTTTCTTCTAGGGACAATGAATTTTTAATTAAATCAAATTAAATCATATGCCTCTATTTCAGACATTCTTAGCCTAGAAACAAATTCTTATCCTTCATATTTATTTTTAATATTTATTTGTTAAGGCTTTTAATAATTTTGTCAGGTCTTATTCTTTCATTATAAATCAATTTCTTCATCAGATGAATTCAAATAAAAGTTAGCTAAAAATAAAAATTTTTACAATCCCTCACAAGCCCGTAAATGTTATCTTTTATTAAAAATACATACTAAAATTCTATTTAAGAACTTTCAGAATTCACTAGTCTCTTTATAAAATTTGTATAATAGATAGTGGACAATTCATTGAGCCATAAGCTAGATCAATGCAGTTACATTCAGGGAAAGAAACATAACTGCTGTAAAGACACATTCAGAAACCTGCTCATGAATAATCAAGTTTCTTCAGGTTTCCAGCATAGATTTTAGGATATATTTTCAAATTTATTATATTGGCTTGCTACTGTTTTCTGGAGGTGTTGTTTGAGTGGATACATTAAAAATAGCTAGGAAGCAGGAAAAAGCAACACAATGCCCATAATTGCAGCATGATATTCACACAAACCACAAACATCAACTTCAAGTCTGTCAGATGTGTTTCACCACTATCCTTCACAAATTGAAGCAGTTCCTTTTGTTCAGGATGCTGTTACTATCAGTCACAAAGATTATTATCCAAACAGCTAATGTGCTATTTAGCTTCTTTAGAGAGTACAGAACTGATTATAATTTTTTAAATAATTGTTACGAATTTGAAGTTTTTCTCACCGGTAGCATTTATTTCTTTGAGCTTTTGTGGCAATGCCACGCTCGCAGCAGTTGAGATCGTTTAGGCAACCAGGAAGGAAGCTTGTCTCTTGTGTTATCAATACGAAACTATGTAATTGATTATTCTGTAATTGTAAATAATTCTGTATATTAAAGCTTGTGTTGCTAAACTACAGCAATCTACTAATTTCGACAGATATCACGAAACCATAATATTTTAATTAAAATTCTGAGGAATTATTTTTTTAGATGAATTAAAATTCTGTAGAATTATTCTATTCAGTTGAATTAAAATTCTGAATAATGTTATGTAGGATTTTTGGTTAGTTTAGAATTATGGATTAATGTGTAGTTAATTGCAGTTATTTGTTAATTAATTATTGAGTGAGTAAATTATATGCATTAATTTATGCTTATTCTAAATTTTTCTTCACGAATTGTATTGCTTATGTTATTGAATCAATTATTTTTATACGAGTTAAACAGAGTTCTCATTCTTACGTTACGCGTTCGACAGTATTAGCCTTCGGGAGAAGGAGACAATGGGAAATCGGTTGTTTCTGCGTAATATTTGAAATTTAAAAATACTTCCTTTTTATTCACATGGTTGAAATTTATACCTCTTAAAGAGAAAAAATTTACCCTTCTTATGAACCTACTTTCATGACTGTACGTCGCCCCGTTGGAGAATTATGCCCATTTAATTGCTAAAATTGTTGAATTTCGTGTCTAGAAATTTATTCTGCTATAAGCGCCGTTTTGAGCACTTTCTCGTCAAGGTCATGTACTGCGTCCGGTTGCGTGGCAGGGGAGTGATAGGTTTGTCGCATTCTTTCCCTCACCCCTCCTTGTTGGCGAAGGGGGTGGCGAGGGTGGAATTTTTTTTGGTGTGAAGAAGGAAAAACTAAGTTTTCGCAGCACTGTTTTGTGTTTGGCGAGATTTGCATACTAATTCACCAAATTTGGTGATTTTCGAAAATTCTGGATTCTGGACGATTGAAATCGTCATGCAAGGCCATGCTCAGCCCTTTTTGCCTTGGATTCGCAGCTGTAGAAGCACGTTATTTTTTCTTCCTCTGGAAGAGCCGGAGATGGGAAATAAGATAAAGATGAACATCTAAAAAAAAAAAAAAAATCACTTGAAGTTTACTCCTCCGCACTTTACCATCCCCGTGTTGGAGTCGAAAATGTTGTTTTTTTCCTCATCGAATTACTACCATCAACTCGAGTACTACCATCAACTCGCATGAATGAGAATAGACGGAAAAGGGAGGAACCCTTAGGAGCTCTTGTTTTGCTGCACGAATGCACTTTACCATCTTCATAGTGTCTGATCCAGGTGTCCAGATTTCTTGCCGGACTCCCTCGTTCAACATCTGCGAAGGACTGGTTCGGCAGAGCCTTGTTCAACACCTGTTATGAATGGGACATCCGGAAAAAAAATCTATAAGTTGAGTTAATGCTTAATTAAATTTTCAACGCTTCCATTCAAGTGAGTTCAACCTTTTGATTGATAATTTCACCTGAAATTTAGTACAGCTTGCGACTTAAATTCCGTGAACATGTTTCCTAAGTAATATGGTAATTTAAAATTTTTTTTAAGAGATTTGATTATTTGAAGTAAATTTTCCAGTTATGAATTATTAATGTAAGGAGTAATTATATGTGTGTTTAATTTCCAATTAAATTCTATTTAACTTTTAGTCAAGGTTTTTCTGCTGGATCTTAAATCCAGGCTGTGTATTTAAGCAACTGCTGCACTATTAATCTATTTAGGACTTTTAACCTTAACTTGGAATGTAATTAAAATTTATATATAATGAATTAAGACAGGATATTAAATTTGTAAACTTATCTAAATTTT
This sequence comes from Stegodyphus mimosarum, assembly GCA_000611955.2. Classification (NCBI taxonomy): domain Eukaryota; kingdom Metazoa; phylum Arthropoda; class Arachnida; order Araneae; family Eresidae; genus Stegodyphus; species Stegodyphus mimosarum. The sequence goes on from KK119487.1 coordinate 707,469, forward strand.
ACCTTTTTACTTTAAGTTGTTACTATTTTTGGTTGAGAATTAACTTTAACTTTTGCTAATTAAGGAACGATTTAAAATTTAAATTCTACTTTACCTTTAATTGTGTAATTGAATGTAGGAATAAATGTAATCATTTTTCTCCAACGGGTCTACTTGAATATGTAATATTTTCTAACTGCCTAAGGGATTTGCTAAATTTATGTATGTAATTTTTACCTGAGTAAATTAAGAAATTTCTTGAACTAAGTAATCTCTATCAATATTGGTAAAGACACCATGCTCGGTGATTCATTAAATTCCTGTGTATTTTTATGCTGGCCAGCAGAGTTTGATAACTGCATATGAAAAGTTAATATTAATTTTTACGGTGTAAATTTTTGATTAATTCATCTCGGTGCATATTTGAAATTAGCAATATATATATTATAATTCTAAATGCATTATTTTAAATAGTTGTCACCTGAACACACCATAGATCTAGAAATTTAAGTTGAAAGATTGAGTGTCTTCCTTTAATGCTGCAATAAATATCCTTGGTTATATATATATATTTGATTCAGAATTTTTCTTATGATGACTTGTGTGAATGTTTTTAACACCAGTACTCCTGCTTGGTCTTAGGGGTTGTTCGGGTTAGTAATACACAACGCAAATGAGATTTTGGTTTTTGATATTATTGTAGGCAAATTATTGTAACAGTTAGTATTTAACATTTGGTACCACAACATTTGGTGACGTGAAAAATGCCACAGAACAATAACTGCTTTATTTGATGGGTAAACATTAATATCTCATTTAGTGTTTATTATCTTTTTTCTCTTTAAAGGATTATACATGCAGTCATTTTCTGTTAAATATATGCATTTTATAAATTAACCATAAAAAGCCAGTATTTAAAAAAAAAAAATCTGACACTCCTCAATACTGGAAGTTGCCAGATTTTTTAATGTCAATTTGTAACACAATTCCTCTTTCAGGGTATGCATTCAACAGTTAACAGTCAATAAAATAATTTGGCTATATTTTGATTTTCCTACATTTATTCAAGCACACCTTTGATTTTTGTTACACCATGGGGAGATCTACTACCGAGAGTGTGGTGTTTCCCCTATGAAGAGTGACTCTATCAAGAATGGGAGGTACAATGAACATCATTTGAAACAGAGAAGAACAAATTGCACTCAGGTGTGGTCCCTGCAGCAGTTTTATGTGTGGACGAATATATTTTCCATAACTTAAATAGCATTATTATGACAAAAATCTGAGGAAAGATTTTTAAGATTTTAATGATTTTTAATCCAAATCTGCATTATTTTCTTTATTATTAAAAACAAACTTAAGTAATGCCCCCAAAAAAATCTACGAATGGAGCTAATTAATGTACACTTTGACATAATTCTTATTCAGAAATTTGTAGATAGAGATTTGATTAATCTTCTTTTTACGTTATTTATCAAAAGATAAATATCCCCAGTTAAGAATTTTTGCAACAAGAATAATCGCTTTGTTTGGTAATACAATGATATGTAAACAGCATTTTTTCCACAGATAAAAATTAACAAGTCTAAAAAAAAAGAGAGAGAGAGGAACTAGGTCCATTGGTGAGCATCTATAATTTATCAGAATGATGTTTCAGGAAATTTTTTACCAAGATTACAATTTTATTGACATCAAAACACCATTAGACGTTTTAGCTGAAAGCTGTAGTAAGAAAGAAATTTATAATTATTTACATGCAAGCCTATGAATTTTCTCTGTATGCATCAAAGGAAAAATTAAAAAATACACAAATAAACTTCGTTCAGTAAATGAAGACTCTTGTGGCTTACAAGATCACCAGGTGTTTCGCCAATAGAGCATAACTGGGACATGCCTGGAAGGCAACTGCAGCTGTCCCGGAATATTGGTGAATTAACTACCCAGTTGCAAAGATTATGGCATGATCTTCCGCAGGGTGGCATAGGTGACCTACATGATATGATGCCACGTTGTGTTTCAGCTTGTATAGCTGCCATAGGTGGCTATACTGATTTGTAACCTTTTTCATGCCATAACTTCTTAATAAAACAATCTTTTGATCTGAATTTGTATTCATTTGTTTATCTCATCATACACTACATACATGTTAAGTTTTACGACCGTAGTTCCGTCTCCTGGGTGCATATATTTTTTTTTGGAAGAAGAGTGTATATCAGGCATGGCCAAACTTTATGACAACAGGTGCTATATGTTAGAGTTCAGTAAAGTTCAAAAGCCAGATTTTACAAGAGTTTTAATTCCAAATTTTAAACTGATGAAAGTACATACATCACTTTAAAATTAGCTAAGCAGGTTTTGAAAGACATATTTGAAATAAATTGAGAATTTTGCATTTTTATGTAATTAATATGCCAACATATAAATAAATAATTCTTATTTCTTCTGCCCTATATTCAGGAAAGTATGTTCATAATATACAAACATGAAATTGTTATACGATGAAGCTGATAATTTTATTTTCAGCTAGAAAAAACAAGCATCTTTTCTATTTTTCTCCCTGTTCACAATTGTTTATTGGTTTAAGCAGAACGAAACTGAAATCAAAAGAAGACTTAATTGTTTTTAAAAGTAATTCAGTATAGAGAATCTGATCCTCACTTAACATATTATAATTTTTTCTGCAATCATGGATTTTGACACTATTTTGGTAATGATAATGTTCCCATAGCTCATTTCAAACTGATTGACTTCCACCCAAAAATTTTCCTACAATAAAAAATTCTGTTTTGATTTACTATTATTTTTTTATATCCTTATGCTAGTGTCTTTTATTGCATATCATGATCCATGTAAGATTCAAAGAATTCAAATAAAAACTTTTTCCAATCCTTTCTTCAATCTGTTGCTTAAATTGGGCATCAGTGAAATAAAATCAATTATGTTGTAGGGTTTTACTTTAATTTTCTATTTCTTATTCTTATTTTAAGACAGCCTTTTTTATATGTTCTTATTTTCCTACCTACGCTTTCCTACCAGAATGCATTTTCAGTTTCATGCTTTATGCAAAACAGGAGAGAAACTACTATTTAAGCTGAGGTCTGAGGTACTTTAGTTAAAGAGCTACCGAGAGAGAAACAGAGCATGTTCTGCTTTAAGGCCATGTTGTTGTTAGTTCATGGCCATGCTCAGTATGTGCTTGTTAGTTTGCACCTATGATTTTTAGGTAACAGCCAACCACATGGTAACAACTCTGTGCAGCTTAGGCTGTTTATTCTACTTAGCTGTAGTTTAATTTTGCATTTTCTATTTGAAGTTCAAGCCAAAAGTGTTGGCTTCCTGTACGGCCAAGAGGGGCCATCTGTGAATATCTCTAGTTCAATTAAAAGGGTATTTAAACCCTTCTCCAGAGTTGTTATTTAAGTAACACAAACTCAGCCAATAGTTGCTACTCATTTTTACTACATTCTAGCAATTAAAGAATTTTATTTCAGCTAGAACTCTACATTTGGAGGCAAATTACTGTTGAACCATGTTACTGGAGGCTGGAAAATTTAGTTTGGCTGTTCCAATCTTCAAGTGCCACTGGCACCAGCCACCTCGATGGAGGGTTTTGAATTCATACCTGAGACCACGTGTTCCATTATGAAACACTTTCAATGGAAAACTGGAATTATATTTTACCTTGCATCCTGTTTCAAAATTACAAGTCACTTTTGCCATAGCAAATTTAAAGGGTCAAGCTTTAAGCTGGTACAAGTTGGCATAGGTAAGTTCCTGCTAGGAAGTGAAACATATACCCAAAAAACATTTAAAAATTCAAAGTTAAAAAGTTAATGTTAAAAGTGTTCTGTGTGTTAAATGATCATACTAAGCTGGAAGCAGAACCTTTTAGTAAATATCAAATTAAGGTAGAAGAACAAGTGTTTAATTTATTATATGCTAAGAGGGCAGATGACGAAGTAATAGAAGTAATTATACCAGTGTGCTTCCCCCAATTCAGGAATTTTCTGAGGTCAGAAATCTCAACACACTCGAAAGCTTATTTCCACTGGACGTCAAATTCGAAAGTCGGCGTGCATCAGAGAAAATGCATACATCGAGTTATGGGCATAGGTTGTATGGTTGGTATTTAAGGTTTTCACCCTAGCAAAGACCACACACAGGTTAGCCAGAACAGGTAGTATCCCTATTGGCAAATAGATGCAACTGCAAAGAGCGATAGTAGAAATTCAGGGCAGAAAAAGAGAAATTTTGGTGATCACTAGACTAAGTAGCAAGAGGTGTGGAGATACCGGAGGTAAGAACTAAAGCATATAGGTATGACAAGGTCAAGGAACAAATTATTGAACAACATATTCAAGAGATGTTAAAGAAATAATAAATTGAATAAAATCATAATCCTCACAAGCAGTGTCCTGTAGTTTTATGAAAAAAAAATAATAATAATAATCTTCCTACTTCAGATTATAAACCATGGTGATTTGCCATTAATCACTTCTGTTAAACAATACTTAATAACCATGTTTCAAAAGTGAATGTTTTCATGCTTAAAGTAAAATGTTTGAAAGTTTAACTATTTTAGACTAATTTAAATGATTTATTTACAAGCAAGTGAAAAAAGTGAGTGAAAATTAAATAGGCTCTCCAGACTACACAGAAAGTTTTAAAACACTTTCATGGTTAGCACATTAGGTGAAGTTTTGAACGTAAAGTGTTATCGAGGTCTAGAGAGTCAGGTTGTTTAACATTTAGGAAGATGCTCATGTGGTAGTTTGTTTGTTGCACAACATTTCAGGAACACACTTGAAAATTTTTACAAAACAAGCTTTTGTAGAGTGTTGGAGGAATTAAATTTAATGATGAGTAAAAAAAAAATTATTAAAATGAAATAAATTACTTCCAAAAAATGTGACTAAAAAAGCACCATTGAATGGAAGCACTAATGCATTTTCCAGCCAGATCCGCTGGAAGGAGACAAAGCTGTTTCAAGAATTGATGTATGTTCCAGAAAAGAAGACTGTAATTTGTGAAACATCTTACACGATGATTTAGATTTACCATGCTATTGTAAAAGTTGGCTCTTAAAATCTTGAAGTTCAAATCTTAAACTGAGAATCTCAAGATGAAACCTTAAACTCAGAATTTAAAATTAGAATTTAAAGTTGGAATTTAAAATATCTACAATGTCATTTAAAGACCTTAGTTTTTGATTATTTAAATTCTGGTGAGGAACATTGTACAGTTTACATTATTTTTTTATTTTAAGACAGCCTTTACTACACATTCTCATTTTCCTACCTACACATTTCTACCAGAATGAGTTTTCAGTTTCACACTTTATGCAAAGTAGGAGAGAAACTACTATTTAAGCTGAGGTCTGAGGTGCTGTAGTTAGATAGCTAGTGACAGAGAGAGACAATGTTCTGCCTTTCGGCCAAGTTGCTGTACAAGTTAAAGCTTGCTAGTTTAGGGTCATGCTTATTGCGTGCCTATTAGTCTATGCCTGTAATTTTTAGATAAGAGCCAATTATGTGGTAACAGCTCTGAGCAGATTTATATATATATATATATATTCTACTTCGCTTTAGTTTAATTTTGCATTTTCTGTTTGAAGTTCAAGCCAAAAGTATTAGCTTCTACACAGCCAAGAGCGGCCGTCCGTGAATATCTTGAGTTCAAATAAAAGGGTATTTTAACCCTTCTTCGGAGTTGTTATTTACACAACAGCAACTGAGTGAATAGTCGGTACTCATTTCTAGCAGTTAAAGAACTTTATTTGAGCTAGAACTCTACAAAGTTGCTGCATTAAAATTAATTAATCATACCAGAAAACCTTTCAAGAGGGACTACAGAAGAAGAAGAAGAAAAGTAAATGTTTCAAAACACTGAATCGTAGCCGCTAATAAGTGGGCAAACTACTCAAAATGATTGCAAGTGGAAAAGGCTTAAAACATAATAAACCTGGGAGAAAAAACTTAGTGCAGTTTTGATAATGATCTCCAATTTGCCCTCTGCGCTATCTTCATCAGCTTTAAAAGTAAGGTGTTCGTAACAGTAACTCATAGAGACATGATCATTTGTGGTTTTGTTTATTACTCTGATACTGGGTTTATCCGGAAAATTTGGTGGTTTTCAAAAAGAGAATTATTGTGGTATTGATCAGAAATGGTCTTGATTAAAACTGATATTTAAATATGGTCTCTTCTACTCATGTTGCATAATTCTAACATACGTTGTGGCACAATTTTTGTTTTAGTGTAGTGCTTAGAATGGAAAGCCCAATGGTTCGTTTTAGTCATATCATGTTATTTGGAAAAAAAAAAAGAAGAAGAAGAAGAAAATGCAAATTAGATGGCTTGTAAAATTTGTGCTATATGCAGATAAAGTGACGCTTTTCATGACAAAGTTTGAAGGTGATTTGAGAAATTTAAGTGCAGAAATTTCAAACAAGAAGATGATGTCCACTCTGGACCATCATCCTCCATAAACAAGGACACATTAAAATAAATTATCACTTTTAGTAAAGCCCTGTTACACAATTCAGAAATTATCATACAGACTATGCATTCCAGAAAGTACAGAACATGGTAACTGAAGAATACTGGGTATGCAACTTGCTATGATATACGGATATGGTATACTTTAACAGAGCAGTATATGCTTGTTCCAAGTTTCAACAAATGATTCTTCACTTCAAAGAAATAAAGATGTTCCTTATTTGAAATGGCTAAAACTGGAGATGAGAAATGGGTATTATATACAATGATGTTAGAAGAAAAAGATAATGGGGCATTTAATTCCAAAAGAATTTCCTTCACTAGCATCTGGGGGGTGCACATCATAAAAAAGTAATGCTTTGCATGTGGTGAGACTATAGAGGAATTGTATACAACGAAAACTACTGCACCAAATCAGAAAAATATTGTTCCCAAATGGCAGTTTTAAAAGCAGAAATCACGGCAAAGTGCCCAGAACTGATCAATCATCGAGTTCTTGTCTTACATCATCACAATGCTCAGCCACACATTTCGACAAATGTGACAAAGCATGGCTGGGACATTCTGTGTGACCTCCATACTCACAATACCTTGCTATCCTGGATTTAAATTTTTTCAAGTCACTTCAAAATTCTCTGAACAGCCTGGAATTCACTTCACTTCTGTTAAACAGTGCCTTGATAACTTCTTCATGAATAAACCTAATGATCTGTATAAAAAAAAATACTTTCCCAGCTGCCACAGAGTTGGCAAAAAGGCATAGAAGAAAACGATGCTTATGAAATTTAATGAAATTTTCATGTTTTTCCTACTGCTTGATTTTGTACTTATCATTAAAAAATGCACAACTTTCCAGATGATCCAATGCCAGATGGTTTGAAAACAAATAATTTACATAATGCAATTTAAGGAATTAAATTATTGATTGATAAACAAATTATTGTTGCATGATTTTTAATTTGAAAAATAAATATATTCCAAAAATAAAATTTTTAATTATTGCTAGCAAATCTTATTTAAACAACCAAAGGCTACATATGGTTTATGAGCTACATTTGATCATGTATGCAATATACTATCAACACAATGCAACAGCAATGTATATGGCTATAATCCTAACAGTCACAACCTGTTCTAGTAACAGAATTATGGCTATTAATCACAGAATTACTACTTTGCTAATGAGCCCACACTTTAAATTTATAATATGCGCACTATAATTCTGAAAATTATATTACTGGTCAACAAAAAGACATGTACTGCAATATTTCAAATTATAGCAAGATTTTTAAAAAGGAAATTATTACTTGTTACAGCATGAATTGCATTCAAAAGACCAATGAGTCACAGGTTCATTTTGCCTTAAACAAATAAAATAAAAATTTACTTACTGAGCTACGGAACTGTCCATGAAAAGTATCAATAATCACAGATTGATTCTGAGATTTATACTGCTCCCAATGATTGTATGCTCTACGAATTTCCTCAGCAAACAGCAAAACACGGCATTCTGAATTCAAAGCATACAATTCACTTGACTGGCTGGAATTATCGGAACACTCATCTCCAGGTATTTGTTCCATATCGATCGCATCTTCTGGCTCAGTCACTGGAGAATCTAAATTGGTATCCATATTTTCAATCTTCAGTCTTTTATGGAGGGCAGAACAGGAAGAGTGTTCAGAATTATTTTCTAGAATTTTATGCTTTTCATGCATAATATTTGTTATTTTCACTCTTTTTACACCACCTTGTTTGCCTCCTAAATCAACAATCTGTCCCAAGTTATCAACTGTTTCTTGTAATCGATTAAAATCATGTTTAGGAAACTTCTCACTGTCAAATTTAAACAAATTATTAGTTTCATCAGACACTAACACATTTGTGTTTAATGTTTTTGTATCTTTAACAAAATCTTCAATACTCGGAATCTTACGAGATGAATTAAATTTATTAGCAAGTATATTTTTTTCTAACTTCTCACTAACGTGCTGTATATTATTTTTTGCTTCAGTTTTTATTTTATGATTAGAGTAGTTTTCTTCATGTACCTCATGAGGAACATCTAACTCATTTTTATTTAAAATTTCTTCCAATTTTTTGTTATTAATCAGTAAATCTGCCATTTTTTCTGTATTTCTTTCATAAATGGCTGTATCTAATTCTAAATTTTTCTTTTTGACACTACTCGAACCATTTTTCATTTGTTTTATGTTATTTGGACCAGAGTTTCCATTCACAAGAACACTATTTTTTGCTATATCTGTTTGAAATTCTTGTCCTGATTCAATAGCAGATGTACTATTTAATTCCACATTCTTTTCAGAGGTTTCTTTTGCATCACAAACTTCCATCTTTTTCTCATATTCACATTCAAATTGTAAAGGTTTACTTGAACTCGAAGATAAAGAGTTTTCACAGCTATTTCTAACTACATGTGTGTTATTCACTTTATCCTCTGACTTACTTGCAGAATTCAGCTCTTCATGCATTGTGTCCAATAATAATGCTAAAAATTCTTGACAGTCATGCTGAAATGAAGAATATGAACAGCATTACCAAAAGATCAGTCTAAAATAAATGAAATATTGAGCATTTTTTTCATAATAAAATAGGTAATAATCAAAATAATTTTGAATTTAGAAATATATTTAGAAGTTTCCTAAATAGTTTGAACCATACTGTTATACCATGAAATGCTACCAAATAATCTCAGATCTGATGAAAAATTAAATTCTATATTATTCTCTTTTGGCTACCATCTCTTTTGAAACACTTTTCTCGTAAATGCATACAGTAAGTTTTTATAATACAACACATAAAATCCTATTTTCTGAATTTTTTACAAATGATATCATCAAAATAAATAAAATGATAAAAAAAATTCTGGCTTCTTACTTGTCGAAAGTTTTGGAATTGCAGATGCAATGCTCCAAAGCACTCTTTAAATTCACTTAGATTTAGCGTAGAATAAGAACCACTCCATACTTTTTTCATAACATCAGCAAATTTATAAGATAATGTTCCTTTCACAAATGTTTCAAGTTCTTGCTCACAAAAGTAATTCTTAAATATTTTGTTGTTTAAAAGACACTGTAATCCAGCATTCATGAAACAAGTGTTTCCTAAATTACGAAGGCCACAAACTCCTGGAACTGCATGGAGATCTAGTAATCAAAATCAAAACAAATAGTTTGATAATAGCTAAAAATCAAAGAATAAAAAATAGCAGTTTACATAATAATACAATGCATCAAAACCAGGGCTGTGGAGTCGGTGAGGAAAATGACCGACTCCGACTCCTGGAATTTTAAACCGAATCTAACTCCCTCATATATATGTAAACATATACACATGTGTTACAGCTTATTTTTTCAATATAAAAGAAGTAATAGATGGTATAGAAAAAAATTCATGGCATAGAAAATTATTTATATTAATTAGCATTTGTTAAGAAATGGGAAAACTGGCATTAGTAATTTCAAAGAAACAGTATAGCTTCCGCAGGATCTTTGTTCTTCCGCAGGACCATAGAACCGATCTGATAAACTTTACAGCTGAGAAGATTCTTTCCAGACTAAACTGAGTAGGAGGAACAGCTGTTACTGTTAGGGCTACTTCTTTTAACTTTTCAGGACAGATTTTATAAGTTCTAAAAGAGGTGTCTTGCAACAGTTAATACTTGCAAGAGTATATTTCTCTATTTCTTCAAAAGCTGTGTAGAAATCTTGGTTGTATTTTTTCATTTTTTATATCTAAAGGCTCTTGGTTCTTTATTTTCATTCGCTTTGCCTTAGCCTTTTCATTTAAAATCTAATTCATCACCGGAAGAGGGTGATAGAGACTCAGCTGTAATGTCTGCAGTCCGACGGTCCTCATTTGAAAACTCCAAATCTTCTGAGAATAATTTCATTCTTAGTAAAAGTTCATAGATGACTTTCTTTGCCTTTTTAATTTGTTCATCATCCAACAAAATTCGGTGTTTTGGAGCTATATATATTGAACCCAACCAGATCTCATTGTCTAGTCAAACTAGTTTCTCTCTTCTTCATTGAAGAAATGATTCCTTCAACAATAAGCCCTCCATTTCAGAAAGAACAAACATCACATTTTTCCATTCTTGCCTCCTGTTATTTCTTTAAATTGCAGCTTTTTTGTGACCATATATGGTGTAGAAAGAAGAATTTCCAATTCTGTAAAATCACAGTCTTTCTGTTAGTGAAACATTTAGGGTTATCTACATCTTCTAAAAAGGTTCTTAATTTAACAATCTCTATATCATCAAATAATGCACTTTCCCATCGCGTTGCTTAATCAATAATTGCTCCTTTTCTTGCTCGCTTCCTAAGAATGGCATCAATTTTGGAATTCTTGCTGCTATTGCTGCTTACCTAAATTTACCAATGAGATTTTTAACTAATAAAGTAACTAAATGAATCAGTTTAATCAATAATAGCAAATATCACAGCCACCCTTCTCCCTTATATTTATTTATTAATATGTAAATAAAATAGAAAATAACTATTTATTAATGTATATAGTCCATAAATAAAAATAATAACTCAATTTTATACATTTTTTTCAATTCACTTTAATTTCATTTTAAATTCAAACTGTCCAACAAAAACTGGAGTTGGAGTGTTTTTAACAACTCCAGCTCTGACTCCTTTTACCCAAAAATCTCCCTAACTCTGGTTCCGACTCCACAGCCCTGATCAAAGATTAATAGGTTTTAAAGAATAAGCAGCTTAGTTTTCTCTGATTACCATAATAAGGGTAATAATTTTATTGTAACAACAATTTCTGTGATTGCTTTTATGAATTTAAGGGAACTTTCTGAGCTTTTACAAACAGCAATTTTCCACAAATGAATACATCTGTAAATTTCAGATATTTTTCAGTATGTTTTTTATTTCTTTTCTAACTGATGGATTATTTTTAACAGTTGTATAATTTTAATTCTACCTTCCACTATAATATATACAAAGAAAAAAAACTCAATATTAAGTTATTAATTGCTCAGTTTTGCTAAACTTTAGAACTACATAAAATAATTATACAAAATAAATCTTCCAAACCTACGTAAAGGAATGACTATTTTATGTAGCTTTCAAAACCTACGAAAAATAGCTCTTCGTTGTCTTTCAATATTAAAAGACAATTTTAGATAATAATAATTTTTTTTTCAAAATTTAAAAATATGCTAATCAAGGGGAAGAAATTTTGCATACATGCTATAAAATATATCTAATCGCAATTTGCTTAAATGCAAATCTTGATCTCAAAATGTAACTAATTAAAAAATGCATAACATAATGTTTAGTCATATACTGAATTTACTTGAAAATAAGTAATCCTGCTCACATCCAAGAATAAATTTTAAAAAATAAAAATGTACATTATTAAACGATATTTATTTTATCTTGTAAGAACGCACAGAGAATATTTCCTCTTTCCTTTAGAATTTTCCTAAAATAAAAGTACTGTTAGCTGTGGCCCAATATTGTTAGCAATATATAGATTGGTGGCAGGCATACCTATGACCAGCAAAGTAGAAGCAGATTTAAAATAAATTTGCTCTGCTATTAGAATTAGCAGTTTATATATATGGTAATCACCAAAGTGGTTTAATTGGTATTTAAAAAGTACAATTATTCTATATAGTATGACAACCTCCTTTCTTTCATGCTGCTATTTCATTTATCGAAAAGCTCAAAAGAACTCTATCAATCTTTTTCTTTCTCTTTTTTTTTTTAAAGTATTATAAAAAATAGTTTTTATTTAGTCAATAAATGCAGCACAAGTTATGTCTGTTACAATTACAGAGCTAAAAGTACTTTATTTCTTTCATGAAAAATTAATGCAGATATTTGATTGCAATGAAAATATTTACAAAATTATCAGTGATTTTGCAAAAATTGTCACCAGGTTGTGAACCTTATCAACAGGTTATGAAAAAAATTCCTTTAAAGTGAGCATTGGCTATAGTAGTCGCAGATGCGTTCTTACATAGCTATATTTTGAAATACGGTACATCGTCAAAAGTAAAAAGCGATAATGGAAGGCAATTCATTAGTCAAATTTTTGAATTTTTATATCTGTCTAAAGGGTTTGACATACGGCATATGAAAATGGTCCCATACAGACCACAAGCAAACATCACGGAAAGAGTTCATAAAAACATTGTTAAAATAATTAGACGTTACGTTAAAATTATCATAAATGCTGGGATGGCTGTGTTGATGAACAAGCCTATGCTTTAAGAACTTCCAAGCATGATACAACGGGTAAAATGCCCGTTGAATTATTTATGGGTAAGAAGATTTTTGACACCTTAGACAAACTTTCTTTGTCCAAGAGCGAGAACCAGAATTTAAACATGCACACATTCAAAAGCTGATCGATGAACCTTTGAAAAATTCAGATGTAGCAAGAGAGCGGCAGAAAAAATGACAGAAGATGACACGAATCAGATTTTAAAGTGGGAGATAAGGTGCTTAAAAGAAAATTCACTTTGTCTAGTGCACCAGAGAATTTTGTATCAAAATTAACTCATAAATTTGAAGGGCCTTATGTAGTACAGCAGATCATTGGGGTTGCGATTTATTTAAAATCAGATTTGGGAGAAAGTATAAAGGCCAGTCTGGATCAACTAAAGAGATACTATGAATGTAAAGACAATGACGTGTTGAATAGTTTCTTGCAGGCTTCTGAATCAGAAGAGGCGGCTTCCTCATGGGCGACTTCGACCCCACCAGAACTTCCACCACCTGCAAAGAAACAAAGATCTAACCAAACTACTAAGTCTCAGATAAGCAAAAGAATTCTGGAGAAAAGAATCCCTCAGCATGTGGAAGATCCAGAGAAAAAAAAAATTCAAGGGTGAAAAAAAGGTCCCGGCTAGAAACAAGGATCGCCGTGCTATGACAAGGTCTCGCAGTACACAATCCCAGGATACATCAAGGAGATGGGATATAGAAAGAATAGTGCAAACAAGACTACCGGTTGGTAAAATAAAGAAGAGACCTGCCAAAGTTCAAGGCACAGAGCAAACAGCAAAGCAACCTAGAGTTTGCAGCCAAGCATCCTCGACAACCGATGATCAAAGAACCAGTTTTCTGGCCAGTAAAAGAAAAAGACATGATACACTGCCAGTCCATCCTAAAAGAAGAATGAACAGAGACCAAAAGAGGAAAAGCCAGTTCCCACCAGTAGATAGGGAGCAGAGACTGAGAATCTTGAATGCCAATAACGTGACTTGGACTCAGTTCTGCAATAAAAGAATGGCTGAATACTAAGCGTCGAAAAACAAAGATAAGTGAATTTTTCTATAAATCTTTTCTGTTGTGTAAAGTTGCATGAAAATGTTTTAAATATGAAGTTACATTGTAAAAGCTATGACCTCTATTTAGGACAAAAGTTATTTTAGTTTTATTTGGTGAAAGCATAAAGCATAGTGTATTGTATAAATGTACTGTTAATGTAAAGAATTAGTAGTTCGGTTTTGTTTGTCAAAAAGACTATTTGTGTTATCACATCAAAAGATCTGGCCTGATACAAGCAGCTGCACATTAGTACTTGTTAATGAAAATTTGTTTTTAGGTTCGCACTTTTGGCGAGAAAAGGATTCATTCAAGTAAAATTTTCATTTTATTCTCTATTGTCATAAAAGTATTTTTAAAATGTGAAAATATCTGTTGTGTTAAACTAAATCATACTTTTAATGGAGGTTTAAAGATCAAAAGAGCATATATAAGTATTTAGTGATAAAACCTCACAAAATGTAAAGTTAATATATTTAAAATTTAATGTATTCAATTGAGTTCGCTCAAATGAAATGTTAGCTAAGTCAAATCATGCAATTTTGAGCGAAAACTTGCATGTTTAAACCAAATGTGGGAAATATTTGGTACGCATGTGTTTTGTAGGGCTCTCCGTCGACACTATAGTTAATTTTCATGTTTATTAGCTCATGAAGAATCAAGAAATGGTAAACTGAACTGAACTGGGTGTGTCTAACAGGGTTGCCACTCAAACAGGAGAATGAAATTCCCTGACTTTTCCAAGTTTTCCAGGTGTGTTTTAAGAAAATTCCAGTCTATCTGCGTAATGCACTTTAGCTATGCTAAGAGGTAAATTAATTATGGTACCACTTGAAAAAACAAAAATTTGCCAATTAGATATGACTTATATATTATCCTCATAGATTACTATTATAACTATAATAGGAGTTGTTTTCTCCACTGAAGAATTGAGATCAGAATCGGCTCAATAAAGTGTCTTTTTTCAGACATTTTGCAGCTAAACGAAAGAAAAAAATCTATTTAATGATATTTTTAAATAAATTTAGGTATTTTATATTTATTTAGCTGAACACATAAGCAAAAAATATGTGCATTGAATTTCGTGATGTTGTTTCATCATACTGCTAGAATTAGTTTCAGGATTATGCAAGAGAAAAAATCCTGAAATTTGAAAGTATTATTTAGTAATAATAAATAAATTTAAAGGGAAGAAGCAACATTAAATGATATGAATAACATTAAAATAATTTTAAAACTGAATTACAATAATCAACGATATTTTAGCGAATATAGTTATATTAAATGGTTAGCCTAGATGACTGATTACTATCTTTTTATTTTACTGCAAAATGACAAATAAGGCATTTCTTAAAAAGAAAAAAAAGTATTTAAAAGATTTTGTGGTAAAATCCTACTATACGCTACGGTCTTGGCATGATTTTGAAAATTGCCGCCAACACCAAAATGGCCTGTTTGCTTCTCATCATAATGTCGCCAAATCCCCTGTGTACCGTGCACCACGGCTATTCTAACCTCCATGATACCGCTATACTGGGATTAAACCGATTTTGTTTGATCCAAACATACGTATTTTCTTTAGTCCAACATGCACTGCACATGCGCATGCGAGTATTTTGATTCTCGAGGTAACTGGGAGCCAAAGTTACTGGAAACTTGCTTTGCCTTGACAATCTGTTTGGAGCTGCAAGAATTGGCTCTATGCCAGCTGCCCGAGTGACGCTAACGCACCAAGAAAGTGATCGCCTTCCAACGTTGGCGCAAAACTCGCTGTTTGGGGGAATCGCTGTATGAAATTCCCTGACTTTTCCAGATTTAGACTAAAATATTCGAATTCCCTGACTTTTCAATGACTTTTTTGGTCAATTTTCGAATTCCCTGACTTTTTCCGGTTTTCCAGGTAGCGTGGCAACCCTGGTCTAAGAAGGTTGTTATGTGCTAATAAGTCGATGTGTGTTTAGGTGGAGCGTTTGTTCACTGTAACACATTACACTTGAGTTTTCACCACACATTGTGGAGAGCCAAAAAGGGGATCGAGTTTAAAATTTAAGCATGAATGTGAAATGAGTAATTGTGACCCGAAATACTGTAATATTCGGAGAATTGAGAAATCTATGGTAAATGTAAAAGCGTTAGAAACTCAATAAAAGAATAATTGTATTGTGAATTTAAAGTGTTATTTACTGGTTTGACAGAAACATGTATTCATAAGTATTCCTTCCACGTGCTGGAAGGAGATGACTGAATGCCAGCTAAAAGATGAGAAAGCAAGTTCAGCGGTACAAAGACGAAAAGATGTCTTTCTGTTATAATTTAAACTTTAGTATTTGAATGTAAATGGGGCTCAGGGCCTGTTAGTTGTAGATTTTACCAGTTTGTAACAGGTCTTTAAGGACCTTTATCAAATCTGCTAAATTCAGGCATGGGCAACTGTAGGGATTTATATTTATTTTAAATAACCAGTTAACTTTCATTTGAATTCCTTTAATATAAGCCTTCATTCCCCTTACTGTCAGTCCCAGAATATTTAAATTTGGAAGGCAGAGAAAACAGGATAGTCTGAGCCCTGTAGCATAATTCTACTACTTGTTAATATCTTCAAATTTTGAGTTTCATTCTTACTGTTTCAGTTTCTGCCCAAGTAGAGGCGCAGTGTGTTAGCGTCGAGTTGATGCATTGTAAATAATTTCAAGAGTGTAATAAAGGGTAGTTTTAACTCTTCTTCTGTGCAGTCACTACTCTCCAGATTTCACACAAGAGATAGACAGTAGATCTTACAAATCTATATTTTGCTTGATGGATGATGGTACATTTGTTTGCTTTATTTTGCTTATTTACATAATGTATTTCTATGCACAGCTCAGAATATCCAAGTTCTAGAAGAACTGGAGCCCTCTGTCTAAATTTCTCAAAAATAAAGGAGTTTTTCCTAATCAATATTTAATTAAGAGTGAATTTTCCCTAATTTTACATTGCATATCAAAGAATTTCTCTTTCATACATATATAAATTTCATGGGAAAAAATTTTAATTTACTCCAATGGTCAATAAATTTATGTTTTTTCTTAAAATTGCATAGGTAACCTTATTAATTATATCCATTAGGCATTTCTTAATGTGATATATATTTATTAAAAAGTTAACACCTGAATTGATTATAAAAATACTATAAATCAATCTCTCATGAAAAATTTTTAATAAAATAATAAGATGTTCAAAGACAGTATTTCTCTCAAAAAACGAGCTCCAACATAAAGTTCATCAAGTTAAAGGATTTTATAAAAACAGTTTTAACACTGGAAGTACAAAAGATTTGTAAATGAAAAACTTAACTTTCTATGCATCCTATAGGGTGGAAAGGTTATACACATGATATTTTCTGATTATCAACACCTCCACGAAATTTGTCAACTAATTGTGACTGCTTTGTAAATTGATGAAAAACATTTGTTTGACTGTTTTTACCATTTACAGTTCTGTTGATGAACAATACAAAAAAGAAGGTTTTCCAAGAAACAAGAAATTTGTGAGGAAAAAGGAAAACAAAATCTAGGTGGCTAATATTTACTTTTACCAGTGAATATTGTTCAGCAAAACAATGGCTGAAAATAAAGCATCTAAATCTATGTGTGCTCAAAACACATGTGTGGTATGCACTTGAGAGAACTCACTGTTATCATGCATATGTTCAAAGATACACAAAAAACATAGCAATTTCATCATATGTTGAAACTGTAGGTGCAGATAATCAAAAAACACCTTACATGTTAATAGGTTAAATACAAAACATTTTACACATTTACATGCAAATTTTGGTTTTATGGGACAAACTATAAAGCATGAGAGTTCTTTCATTTTATATGGAGTCATTAAGTATCAAATCTAGACACTTTTGTTTTATGACTGTTCAATAAAACTGGTTAAAAACATAAAACTTTGATTGATAAAAAGCACTGAAGTGATCCAAGTGAATAAATTTGTTCTTTTGTGCCTGCTAATTTCAGATGAGAGACAAAGAACTTTTTCTACTTAACTGTGCACAATGAATAGTGAACTAAATTACTTTTTCTTGCTCTGCATATGCCATCATAAAAGCCAAATTTTGTATTTATAAAAATCTTCAACCCCTTCCATTTTCACAAATTTTTCCATCTTATTTTAAGAAACTTTTGAAATATGTATCTAAGATCATTATTCAAAGAAACGGAGCCTGAAGTTTGCTTCTCCAAATACACTACTTATACCTTTATATTCCTCACTATCAACTTAGTCTCTTTGAAGTTATATCTGTATGTAAAGACTAATGTCAAACTTGGCTGCCTTGCAGCAAATCTTTGTGTGCACATCAAAAGATGAACTTGTTATATTGCAGGAAAAATAACTTTTAAGTTTTCAATACTTCAAATAATTTTCCGAAAACATCTCTTTGAAATATTAATTTCCATTGGGTGATGCCAAGAAGAAGATGTAAAAACTTTTAAATTAGCAGAATTTTACTTACACACCTGTAATTTGATTTATGAACTGAACAGTTGCCTTAATGGTAATATAATTCAGACAAATTAAATCCATCAGGTTATGAAGTTTTGAAATACATATCTTTATTACACTACACATATTTTCAAACTGAAATAAAATTATATTTAGCATCCTTATAATGATTCCAGGGTTTATAAAATTTCTTGCTCTTGTCTATCAATAGAATATGAAAATATTATTCACATTTTTTTCAAATATATAGCACTTTTTACGACAGCCTTGACTTCTGCCAGAGCCACAAGGTTACTAGAAAAAAATTTCAATTTCTTATTTAATTTTTTTTTATTATTATTGAAACTTAAAATACAAAATATGTGCCATCATATGATAGATCCATTGAATGACCTATACATTAAAAAAATTCTTTAATAAGATTTCTCATCTGGCTGCATTTTCTATATATTTATAAAAATTACATTTTTAGAAATAAAAATTCAATGTTTTTTAATTATTCACTACTAGCCAAGAAAGGATATGCACTGCTTTATATTACGATATAAATACTTTAAAAAATTATTTCAAAGCAAGACACTTTCCAACATAATTAAAAGTGTCTAGAGTCTTTTGGACAACAAAGAGAATATAATGCATAAATTGTAATATGCCAATTCATCATTATCTTTAGACTACTATAGCTTAATATGTCCTTTTTATTGTTCACCATGCTTAAGTACATGCTCTAAAAAATCTTCATCAGTTTCCATTCCATAAATTTAGACATCCTTTCTTATAAATTTGCTTTAAGTACTCTCTTTGCTATACATAAATACTAACATCCTTCTGAACAGCCCATTCTGACATCCTCAGAGATGCATCGTATATATCAACATTCTTCAATCTAATTTCAAAATGGTATTTTCTCCCTCCTTTCTGCATGCCTTTATGTTGTAATTTAAAGCATAATTCAATGTGAAGAGATCCAGGGTTTGAGTCCCTGTTCAGGACCACTTGTAGAGTCATTAGGCTTTTTTGAAGCAGGAGACGTGAAAAATGAGCAACAGCCTCGTTGGGACTCAAACGCTGGACCTCTTGCATACACAACAAGTATGCTTTAATTACAGGCTTAAGAAGGGAGAAAATACTTTATACATGTTCCTAGAAAAATTGCCTCCCATAAGAAACAGTGAGAACAAGTAGAATATTTACAATCAGAATTTGAATGTATTTACAACATTCTATCAAATATCACATCACTGTCTTTTTAATTTTGATGAACAATTTATATTTTTTTTTAATTTCAAATTTTAAATGGCAAACTTCTTTTAAAGTAATTAAAATGGAATCTGGATTTTGATGATTGCAATTTCTTTTTAACATTTTTTATGACCAAGTTATGACAGTGAGTACTTAAAGTAACCTATTCTAATGAATACCTTTACAAATGACCAAGATTTCTAAGACAATAAAATAAGGTGAAAACATGACTGATAATCAGGTTCTCTAAAATAAGCACATTCACAGGAATCTAAAATCATTCTGAAATGTGAGGTTTGTCTTACACAGGTTTCGCTGTACATAATTTGTTAAGTCTTGCATACATTTAAAGAAAAAAAAATTAACATATAATTGAGACTGGATAAATTCAACTCAAATGTACAAAACATGCATGCATACATTATCAAAATAATCATAATTATATCCAAAAATTGCATAAACTATCAAGACAAGAATATAATAATATGCTTTCTTACCAATGACATGAGTTTCAAATGAAGGAGACTCAAATTCTGCATAAGGTCCAAATAAAGGGAGAACTATAAAAATATACATGAAGATAAAATTGAAAAAAATTAGTATGTATAAATATTGCCCCTAAACTGATTTTTAACAGGAGAATTGGAGGGGCTTTGCTTAAATCTCATAGTAGATATGTATGTAACTTATATGTTTTTAAAATAAAAAGTATTTTTTGACAAAATAAATGAAAAATAATTCTTTAAAAACAATCAGAATTCAAGTATAATTTTTAAGAGATATCTGGGATAAAGAACATCATAAGATTAATCAATTTGTAAGACATTTTCAGCCTTACCATAATCTTTGTGATGTAAATGGAAGCACATCCTGTTGGCACTAGGAAAGTCTGGCATTTGAATCCCAGTGAGGGCATTGCTAATTTGTTATGCTTCCTGCTTCAACAAATCTGACTCCATAAATTTGTATCTTTTCTCTAAGGCCAGTTACTTGGACTACAAAAGCTTAAAATATAATGATACACTTTTATTATTCATACTCCCAGTTTCAGCGTGTATTGGCTTCAAATACACATGTGACAATAGCCAACTCACATATGCACATACCACACATGTGCTTTAATGCATCTAGATTTATATGATGGATAAATGGCACTGAAATTGCCGCTTATCCATCATTTTACAGAATGGTATTCATTGTCTGTAAAAATGTAATTACTGTATTTCGCCGTATATTTACCCCTTTGGTACTAATTTTATCATCCAAAAACCAAGAATAAAAAATTATGTGTATAATTTTCAAAGAATGCGATTAGAGTAAGGCATAACCAAGGAAAAGTAGTCATAGATAAACTATAGGTAACTATCACAATATTTTTTCTTAAAAAAAAAAAAAAAAAAAAAAATTCCAATAAGCATACACAGCAATATTAGCACTATAGCATCTAATAAGATATCTTACTTTCTACTTCCTTGTAACTTGAATCTCTACTGTTCTTACTGTTTATGTGTTGTCTCTTCTACTAATCAAAGTCTCAAACCATCTACACATAATTAGAAAGGTGAATGAGCAGCTGACTCAACAAAATTGTAGACTGAATGTCAGTTTTCGTTTGCTTCACAGTGACTGACCGTTTCTTGTATCAGGCAGGCATAATATTCAACAGCTGAAAGGAAAAAGTTTGGCAAGACACTCGCAGGTAGTTTGCTAGGGTTTGTCATTAGTAGTAAGATGAAAACAATCACTATGCGGATGAACCCGTTTAAAAATTTAGGGCAGCTTCTTCTCTGAATGCATTCAGGAAGGGGAAAATTACCTGAATATTTTTGAATTGTCAGAACCTGGCACTAAAAAGCTAGGGTGGAAATATGGTATTGGGCATATAGATTTTTCCTTATAAAATTTTTTTGTTCTTAAATGCTTCTTTATCAACAAAACAGTGCTTATAAACTGCAAATGACAGCCAAACAAGCACATTTTGCGAGTTCCCAAAGTCGCGCAATTAGTCCATAATTTTATGGGAATGCAGGTATTATATAATCATATAGTTCATCAAATGAAACATATGTTGCAGTCCATGTATTGAATTTTACTATATTCAACAGAAAAGAATACCAAATTTGAAGCACAAAAGTTTCTTGCATGATTTTTAATTTCTAGAATTTATATTTTAGTTATTTTAATTTTTCAAACAGCTTTGTACTAAGAGGGACTTTCTGTCTTAGGTACATAATTTAGCAATTTAAAAGAAATTAAGAATATTTTTGCTACTTTTTGTACATGATATTACAAATACACATGTAATATTACAAAAACAGAATTTAATATTTCTAATAAGATATCTCATGATTTACATGATACAAGATAAGATACAAGATATCTCATGATCTGTTTAATTATTTAAATTACACAGATCAAAAAGTAGAAAAAATATACTTAATTGCTTTTAAATTGCTAGATTACTAGATTAAATTTGGCAGTTAAAAAATATCTTATGCTTTACTGAGTGGCAACATGCTGGTATGTGGAAGATAAAAGTATTTATCTTAGCTATTTAAAGTAATCAATTCAAACAGTAGAAAAAAATTTCTTAAGAATTGCTTTTAAATCACTCGGCAGCATGCTGCTTTTAAACAAAATATGTTAATTAAAATGGAAAGATGACAACTCATGATCATCATGATCATGATCTTACATTTTGTTACATGGCAACAGTCTGCACATTGAAGATATAAATGTTTTGTTTCAGTGTTGCCACTGCTCACTTTGAAATCAGAGTTTTTTAATCGAAAATTCATTAAATTTGTACAAAATATGAAATAAATCAAAAACAAATTCAAAACTCGTGCTTTGAGTTGCATATACTTGGGTGGAGGGCTACCTGTGTTCAAAATTTGGTGGTGCCAGCTGCCACTGTTTTCCCCACAATGTGAGGAACACATAAACATAGAGATTCTTCATTATTCAATAGCACAGATTATGACAAAGCAAGTGAGGGCATTTGTTTATACAGAAAGATGATTTCATGGAGTACTTTCTAAAACTGATGAGTGATTTTCTAAAACATACACTGCCATTTACATTAAGTTTAACATTATCATTTATAATATTGTATAAAATTAATTTATCAAATTACTGCACAGAAAGAGGGTTATCTTTGATGCAGCTTTCAATTTACTATATGAAAGATGGAAGTTACAATATCAATTAGACAAATGTTTAGAGAAAGCGAAAAATATAGTAAACAGCATGAATGAATATTTATGTGAGTTTTCTTAAATAAGAAACAAAGAACGGAAGGAATATTTTCTGAATTAACAGAAAATGAAGTTAAAAATGCATGACTTAAAAATTTTTAATATAAATTTCTTTATTCCAGTAAATGACATAATTATTCTGCAAATGGAAAATGTATTCAAAAATATATTTACACTTCTTAATATAGCTAATATAAAGCTACAAAGATTTAATTAATGAAACCATCTCATTAAAAGAATGGATTTTGAACAAAAAAAAAAAAAGACAAGATTTAAAATTAATTGGCACAATGGTTAAAATGAAGTTAAAAACTACTTTAGATCCAAAAAATGAATAAAATGAATGAATGAGATACTCTGTTGACCTTGAGTATTTTATTTCACTTAAAAAAGACAGTCTTGATGAACAAGCTACATTACAAAGTATAATGAACTGTAATCTAACAAAAAAAAAAAAAAAAAAACCAGATGTACTTGCTGGTGATAAATATGGAATACCGTATTTTATCACATACTTTTCCTTCTCGCATATCCCCCTTGCAGCAAAAGGTTCTGAAAAATTTTTTAGTATTTACATAATTTCCCCCCTTCCTCAAGACATTCACAAAATGGGCTCTTCTAAGTTTTAATATGGATTCATCCATGCAGTGATTGCTTTTGTCTTACAAATTGATTTACTAGCAGAATTTGGGTGCATGGGCTCTGATTGATATAGTGAAAAGCTTCAAGAAAGCAGATATATAACATTCTTGATGGTTCTGAAGATCCTTGCACGTGGGAAGACAGACCGAATGATGATGAAAACCACGATGATGGTTTGCAAAGTACAGCAAATGGCATAGTTTGCACTTCCAGCAAGGTGAAATGATTTGATGCCTAGGGATTAGCAATGGACAACCATAAGAGCAGGCAAGATTCAAGATACAAGGAAGTAGAAATGAAGATAATGTAATGTTAATAATTACTACCTATTCTTATTAGAATGCAGATTTCTTTCAATAAATAACATTGTGTCAGTTATCAGTATTTTGCTCATGAATATTTCTCATTTGATTTGTTCTTACTGTAACCACATTCTTTGAAATTAAATTTTTATGCAATAAACTTAATAAAAAAGGGGGGATATGTGAGTAAACACGATATTCTTCTAGTAACATTAACTATTTATAATTTCCTCTTTCCAATATTTTATGTAGAAAGATTAAACATAAAATCTTTTTACTTCCTATAAAAAACCGTGATGCTTTTCTACCACCCAAAACATTTCTTTTGCATCTGCATTCCTTTACAAAAACAGGCAGTTATGCTTTCTCAAAATGCAGATTTCAAGCACAGAATGGACAACGGCTACTAAAACATGGTTCCCGATCAAGCAGTGACTCATGAAGGAGAAAAAAATTTTAAGAATTAAAAAAAAATTTTAAATTTTTTGTTTTGTTTTGTTTTATAGTTATGTCTATTTATTTAAATTGTGAATTAATAAAAATCAATTTGCAATGGTTTTATGTTAATTAACCAATTATTGTGATTTGAACCTTCACTAAAACTTCCTTCCATAATCCTCACCAGAATGCAAATTAGATGTGAGAGTATTTAAGCCAAGAGTTTGAATATTTTGAAGTCAGAGCATTAGGCAGCCTCACTTGCAATCTATGTCCCATCACCAGCTCTGCTAATAATTATTCCGGCTTTAGCCATTTTGCTACCCGACATTACAAACACACCATTAAAATACTAAAGCCAGCTTTAGTAGATCACTTTATGTAGTCTCTAACTAGGCTATTTGAACATCCACAAGTAGGAAAGTTTTGTTAGTGCAAGTAGTGCCTTCTGTTAAATTTAAGGAGTTAATAAAAAAGGTTATTTTAACCTTTGCAAGACTCTGCAACTTCGCTTCAGACTAAAACAATAACTTCTTGTTAATCTAGTAGGGTCTGAAGGACACTGATTTAAGCATCTACACAATTTGAATTTTAAAAATTAACTTAAATGATTACCGATAGCTATCCATATTTATTTACAATCAATCTTTTATGACATTCTTTTTCTGGATTTTTCTCCCCCTTTATGAAGAACAACTTTTCCTACAGAATAGCTAGAGCACAATTATCTCTTTTTTTAAAAAACTTATAGTTACAATTTTAAAAAATTTGGAAGACATTATAAAGAAAACATTATATAGTGGGAAGGCGAAGCAACCCGTAACAGTAAAAATGCTTTTTTATACTTGAAATCCACATGTGCATTGATAGCTGAAAGAGAATCGGATAGGATATTTAAACAATTAAGACAGAACATATAAAAATTGACGATTTGATGGAATATTCAAGATTTACTATATTTTATTAGACTTATGGTCTATATTCATTCCAGATACAAAAAGATTACTTTCTGTGTGTGGGGGGGGGGAATACATGCATACTTTCCACTCCAGTGGTTTCTCATTTGGGTGAAAATATGCTCTAATTTGTATCTGTCTTCTCTTGAAAAATTATTCTGGTTGATTGCAGTCTGCAATCAAAATGAAAACTTCAGCACTCTTATGCCAGTATGTTTCATAAAGGTGTGGGCACCCATATACCAATCCATTTTTTATAAGGAAGCAAACACCTTTTTTCTTATCCAGTTAGTCATAAATGTGCAAGCTGCTTCATTACAATTCAGCGTTTTCATGAAGCAGCCTTATGCAAAATTTCTGTTTCACAAAGTTCTGGAAATTTATTTCATCTCCTACTTAATAGATAAATCAGCAACACAAACGAAAATCAGACCTTGCATAAAAATACCCCAGAATCTGCATATACATTAAAAAGCCAATACGATCACCTACTGAATAATGCATTGATTGCACGACCTTTAGCCTGCAAAACAGTTGCAATTCTTCTTGGCATGGATGCCACAAGTTATTGGTAGACAAATAGAAACAGATTGTACTAAATGTCTAAGCAGCGGTCATGCAAAGTCGAGATATTCCGACATGATAAGTATTTGAGCTCTGAGCTGCTGTTTCATGACATCCCAAATGTGCTCTATCGGGATACAAGTTAGGTGGCCCCGGCATTAATTGGTATTCATCCTTCTTCTCCTCGAACCATTCCAACACAATTCGAGCCATATTAATACAGGCGTTGTTCTGCTGGAAGATTCCATTTTCCAGTTGGGAAGACAGATGCCATATAAGGGTGCAACTGATCTGCAATTATGTTCAGATAGTCTGCAGCTTTCATGGTTTGTTCTATCACAAATAAGGGTTCCAGATCCGCCCATGGGAATGTCCCCCAACACATAATACTGCCACCACTAGTCTGTGTATGACCTGCTGTACAAGGCGGAAGAAACTGTTCCCCTGGAAGACAGTGTACTCTGACATGACCATCGACATGACGAACGAGAAATCATGACCAGGCAACTGTCTTCCACTTATCCATGGTCTAATCTTGCTGTTGTCGGGCCCACTATAGGCGGAGTTGACAATGATGCTTGGTCAACAGAGGCACATGAGTGAGATGTCTATTGCACTATCCTATATCCAAAAGTGTCCATTGAAGTGTGTGTTCCAAAATACTTGCACTTGGACTTGCATTGTATTGGGCTGTCAGTTGAGCCACTATCTGGTGTCGATTTAACTGTACCAAGCGGGACAGTCTCCGACATTTTTTTCCTTCGATGATGCTTTGACATCCAATACCTTGGTGTCTAATGCTGGTTTCACTGGCATCTATCCACTTTGCATAAATACTAACAAATATGGGGATGATCATAATGTTTTGGCTCATCACTGTTAGTGCATGCAATTTCATGAAAGCACTCTTTGAGGAGGATCTCAAGCTGCCTTCCTCTTTCCCAAATCTTCCAGAACCTGAAAACAGCATTGCTGCAATAATATTGCCCCGTGCATTTAGGAACTGCCTCAATTTCAGTAGTAAGTTCCTTTGTGATAACTGTATGATTGTTAGAGGTGATAATAAAGTTCATTTTTCCTGGGATGCATGTACAAAACATCATGGACAAAAATGTTGTCGTCGAAAATATTGCAGGAGAAAAGAAAGCAAGAAAAAACATTGCAGTTCTAAAACACTGCAATATAATGCAAAAATTTTGGTTTTAAAATATCACTACACAAAATATTGCATTAAAAAGAAAGCATCAACATATCATTACACACATGCATTTACCATAAAATTTTGAGAGATTTTGTGTCTTTTTTTTTTAACTCAAGAAGAAACAAACAATATTTTTATATCAATACTTCCCCCTCCCCCCTAACTACACTGGTGTGCAAAAATTAACGACGAGACAATTTTTTCAATATAACTTTGTACAAAAGCTTTCCAAATCAACACATTTAATACCGTAAGATCCCCAATACATAAGGACATGAGTAATGTAAGCAACATTTACTAAAAGAGAAATCAGAGGGATAAAAAGAAGCTTTATTGAAAAAGTAGCATGGAGCGCAACGCGACTGAAGGCCGAAACATCCCTGTGATGGGTGTCCAGCAAGAAACATCCGGTCTTTAATAGGGGATATGATCTCCCCTGACTGCTAGGCAGGTTTCACATCATTTGTGCATGCTGGATATGTGGTTGTTAATGAGCTGTTGAGACACTGCTGCTCGTTCCTCTTGTAGCACCAATCGCAGTTTCGGAATCGTTACTGGCGATAAGTTACGTGCTGCCACGGGTCTCCCTAGTAAGTTCCGTACATGCTTGACGGGATTTAGATCCAGAGACCTTGCCGACCAATCCATGTGTTCAATATCTTCACTCTCCAACAGCTCTTCGACAGTAACTGTGCGATGAGGTGGAGCGTTGTCGTCCATGAAGAGGAACTGAGGACCCATAGCCCTTGTGAAAAGACGCATGTAAGGAAGAAGAACCTCGTTACAATAGCAGTCCCAGGTGACGAACCTCCTTGGGAGATATGAAGGTCGGTCCGGCTACCAAGCATTATGTCTGCTCGAACGAGAACTCCGCGACCTCCAAAACAGTCCCTTTTGATGATGTTGAAGGGGTTATTGCGTGTTCCCCGCTCTGTCCAGATGTGTATGTGTCTAGAATCGCAACTCAGACTAAATCTGCTCTCATCTGTAAAGAGTACTCGTCCCCATTCATTGTCTCTCCAATTCCGGTGTTCCCGGCACCACAGAGAATGCCTTCTCCGATGGGCAGGCGTTAGAGGTACACACCGTACAGGGTGTCGTGCAAACAGACCACCACCGTGCAGTCTTCTGGCCACAGTAAAATGCGATATCGGTCGTCCAGTCGCCTGTGTCGTGTGTCTAGCGATTTCTGCCGCTGTCTGCTGCCTGTTTCTTCTGGCTTGTAAGGCAATATACCGATCATCTGCGGGTGTGGTTCCTCGTGGACGACCACTACTAAACCCCCAGATAGCTGTTCCTGCAGTTTGAAATTTTCTCCAAAGTCGTGAAACGATGCTCTGAGCAATTCCGAACTCTGCAGCCGCACTTGTCACACTGCGGCCTTCCTCCATCTTCCCAATGATTCGACCTCGGGTAAAAGCATCCAGATGTCATCTAACAAATTGATTATTTGCCATTTCTCGCTGAGGCAGCAACTCGGTGTGATTTTAACTGCAATCTCTTTGCCAGAAATACTGATCTTACACCGACAACATGCTTTATACTACTCCGACACTCCCCCATTACGTCTACCTGCATATCTGCACATGTCCTACCGTACATCACCTTACTTAATCTCCTGATTGGTCTTTCTGTCCGCTCTGCCTCTTCGTTCAGCTGATATGCTAATTTTTTGACTTCGTCCTTAATTTTTGCACACCAGTGTAATATATTTTATTGAAAAAGCCAGAAAGAAGCTAAGCATTTGAAACTGAAAATTAATAAAAATTAATGCTTCTGTTTGCCGAAATTTGAAAATTGTGTTGCAAACAATTAAAAGTCATTATTTAATTAACCTCTTTTATAAAGTTGTATTAGTAGTTTTTCATGATAAGAGGAAGACACATAAATTTAAAATTCTATTCAGTGTAACACACAGTATTACTTAAACTACTTTACATTTTAAGTGATTAACTTTCCTTCTTGCTTTTCCTAAAAAAATTTACTAGTTAAAAAAAAAAATATAAATATAAATAAAAATATTACTTCTTGTTCTCAAAAGACCTTATGTAAAAATTAATTAAAAATATTCGAGTGACAAAATGCATAGCAGAGATGCTGTCATGTGATGATTTATATGTTACTGCAATGTTTGCTCTTCCATTATCTGGATTTTTATCTATCTATTTTACTGCTTCCTATGCCAAAATCGCATATACACAATCATGTATATGCATGTGATTGTGGTATGGTATATTTTTCTATGAGATCAAATTTCATAAAAGTCTGTCCATGCAAATGATTTTGAAAATTTACAATTGGATCACAATCAGTAAATTTGAATTCTCACATTGAGATAATTAAGCAAATGTGAAAATTCTCTTAATTTTGAACATCAGCATATATTAGCAAGTATACAAACAGGATTTCTAACATATTCTGGCAGAAATATTCTTCATACTTTAATCAACAAATCTGACTCTAAAAACTTGATAGCATAAAAGAAATCAAAGAAAGGGAAACTGATAGATCTATATGAATTGAACATAATAATGCAAATTTCAAATCCAACTCAAAACTAATGTAACAAATATGTTCAGTATAAGAATTTTAAATAAAAGGCTTAAAAAACACTTTTAATAATTTCAAAATCTTTCAGACTTGACTTGGAAAACAGAAGAAATGGCACAAACAATGCTTCTACTTGTTCAAATTAATCATCATATAAAATTATATTTTATATCTAACACTAACGAATAAAATTATGCAGCATAAATATATTAATTAAAAGGAAAAACAGAATATTTAATAAAAAAAAAATTATTAAAAAATCCTGGTGTAAATCTTTTATAGTTTACTGTAAATTCCTTCTTTACTAACTCTTACTATGTAAAACAACGGAACTTATTATAACAAAATAGTTCATTTGAATGATAAGAAAGCTTATTTTTTAGTTATACAAAACAAAATCTGTTTCATTATTCTTATTTTTCACTTCAAAGTCCTATACACAGTTTTAAATTTAAAATCTGAAATACGATGAAGATTAGCATATTAAAAACACATGAAATTAAATTTGAATTTATACAGGATAAGTGTTTACAGACAGATTTTAAAACATACAGCTTATTTTAATTTTTAAGAAGAAATATTTCAAAGCACAGTACCTGACTCATCATTATCAATGGAAGGAATATCAAATGTTTCAGGAGAGTGATTCATATTTGACAAACAGTCCATGACATTAGTGCTTGAAAAATCATTGTCACTGCAAGTATGTAGAATTTCTAAATTATCTAGACTAGCTAAATCACTAGTAATGTCTTTTCCTGACAGTACCTCATCATCACTGCAAATTAAAAGCATACAGTAAGTTACTATTGTAAAAACACGGTATTTACATTGCAACCACCTTGATGCAACTTAGTGATTTTTTACAGAAGCATCATGATGATATTAGCCATTAATCAACTCAGTTACTTATTGGGTGCAAGTTGAAAATTTTGGCAACATTTTTTAAAAAAATCACCAAGTTCATTTAATCCAATAAATGAATCACTTGCTATTTTCTTACCCATCTTCTAAAATTATCTGCTAATTTGTTACTATCATCAAAATCCATTTGAAGAACACATTTTCTTTTGCTGCATGTAATCAGTTTTTTTTTATAATCATTTTTTGCCTCAATAATGTTTCTCATCTTTGAATTCTCAGATTTAATTTAAATTTTGTTGTTTTGAAAAACTATATTCATCTAGATATGTTAATCTTACTTACTTAGAAATTTCAGTTCAGTTTTTAACTTCAGTGCTCAAATTAATTAAAAAAAACTTTATGAAATGATATATTATGCATACTGATATATCAGCTATATCTTTTAAATTGTTAATTTTCAATATCTTTATTAAAAAAGAAATTCCTTTTTGTAGATGTCTAACTATATGACAAGAATATAACAGTTACAGTTTCTTATAACTTTGAATAGGGAAAAATCATAAAAATAAACGAAACAAAGCCGTATCAAGGGAAAGATACCTGGTAGCACAAACAGAAAAGGTATTTTCTTTTTATGCCCCCCTCCATTATGTAAATAACATCATGAGCTTTATGTGCTAAAATAGCAACCCTACTTAAGGCTATTGACAAACCATGGCAAAATTATCCGCATTCCAAAGCACAGTTACTTTAATTCATCCAACATGAGAACAGCTCTAAGTAAAGTGGCCACTTTGTCACAGTCCATTAAACATGAAAGTTCTTGGGAAAGTTTAAATAATAAAGACCATAAAATACTGAAGTACTACTGAAGAAAATTCAAATAACTTCGTTTTCATTGCTTTTTCCGAAAATTCTCTAATAAACATGAGAAACACATCACAATCTTACAGTTACACAGTTTTTCTGTATTAACGCCAGTAATAGATTTTTCATTTTGTTATGGTTTCCCCCCCCCTACTTTTAGCAAATAAAATTACTCGCAAGTTTTGTAAGAGTAAACAATTTAGAAAAAAATAAAAAGGAATTTTACACAGAAAGGTAACACATATCTGAATATTTTGATAGAATTAAAGAGGTTATGATAAAAAAGTTAGACATATGAAATTCATTTTTACCTAATTACAATAGCATTTTTGCTTTAACTAAAAATTAATTCAAGAATTTTGTTTATTATCTTAATCCAAATTATTATATCTTGTTTAATCATTTATTATCTTGTTTAAATTTCAAAATTAAGATATTTCAAAACTGTGTAAATGAAAGATACGACAATTTAAAACACTATATATGG